>CATIWF010251569.1:0-17507 GCA_949630135.1 Balakata baccata | reverse complement strand
ATTGGATTTTGGTCTATAATGTGTATAATTTGCGCTCAAAAAATGTATTTAGTAGGAATCAAATCCATAACTCTTTCCAACTAACTTTATTATCCATTGGGCCAAAGCAAATATTATATCGCAAATTATATTGTGGATCACAGTTCACATTGCAATATAGATCAAACATGTGTGAAAGGCATAATGACAATTTTGTAAATAAAACAAACTTACACATATTCATTTATTGATATAGGTTCATTAGTTTATTAGTAAAAGGTTTAATAATTTATTGATAAATGTTCATTTTATTTTAAAACAAAATCAATAGTTATTTTGTATTTTTTTCGTTTTCAGATGCTATTTATTTCGATTTGTTGTTTTTCCAATGCATTTTGTCTCATTTTGTTTTGTTACATTTTGAGTTTCATTGAAAAAGATTCAATGAATTCATAAGTACAAATGAAAATAAAAAAAATTCATTAAATTAAATACATAGAAATAAAATGAACTTATATTAATATAAGAAATGAACATTTATTAATAAATTAATAAATATTTTTTCAATAAACTAATGAATAATTTTCAATAAACTAGTAAACTTTTAGTTCATTTCGTAATGAATCTTTCAATTTATTGTAATGATTTTTCTTATTAAATTAATGAATTTTTATTTTATTCGTAATGAATTTTTTTTAATGAACTAATAAAATTTTTAATAAATTAATGAACCTTTTAAGTTTTTTCACAATGAACCTTATCAATAAACTAATAAAATTTTACTTTATTCGTAATGAACATTTTTCAATAAACTAATAAATATTTAGTTCATTCGTAATAAATATTTTCAGTTTATTCGTAATAAATTTTTTCAATAAACTAATAAACATTTACCTTATTTACAATGAATCTTATCAATAAACTAATAAAACTTTACTTTATTTGTAATGAACATTTTTCAATAAATTAAAGAATATTTAGTTCATTTTTAATGAACATTTTCAGTTTATTCGTAATAAATCTTCTCAATAAACTAATGAACATTTACTTTATTCGTAATGAATATTTTTCAATAAACTAATGAATTTTTATTTAATGATGAATATTTACAAAAATATCACCGTATGTGTGATTGATAGTTATGTAAGTTTGATTTATTTACAAAATTGTCACTGCTTCTTACACATGTAATAAATCTTAGTCTATAATGATATATGGATTGAAGTCCAGCATATAATAATTGATATTATATTAAGCAAAATGAAAAAAAAAAAAAAAAGGAAAAAGAAGAGGCCGAACCTAATTTTTTCGTAAACAGTTTGATAGGAGAGCCCACAACGTGCAGCTTCCAAGACCATAGGGTAAGAATATACTTTATTGGCACAAATTGGATTAATCATTGAGATCAAACAAATCCAAACAAAACAAAACCAAACCACCTTAGAAAACGAAAGCAAACCTAACAAGGAGGTGTTGGTTGGTTGGTTAGCTTCATCAATATCCTACAAAAATACAAATTCTCAATTTACAAAATTAAAAAAAAAAATCTTGAGAGTTAATTTTTCTTTTTTTAAAAAAAAAATTAAGAAAAAGAAAAGTGGACTAATATATAAAGAATTTGCATGATCTCCGGGGATGGGCATGCATGAATTTCTTATGACAAATAAATTAATTTCCAAATGGAAGTATGCATGGCCAAAATATTTTTAAATATAATCTCCCTAAGCCACGTGCAACATTAATTAATAATTACTAATTAGGAGACTTACTAGGTCATAAGTAATTAAGAGTAACTCTCCAATAAACTCTTTATTTAGATTATACTTTTTATTTTTAAAAGCCATTTCATAAAAAATATCTCCAATGTACTCTTATTTTTAAAATTTATAGAAAAGAGTAATTTTTGCTCTTTACATGTAGATCAAGTTTGGTTCATGGAATATAATTGTAATTAATAAGGAATAGAATAGATATTCCCATAATAACTATTTCTAAATAATTATTATTTCGTTACTTTGGTTCATAAATCTAGGTTAACTACTATTAAATAAAATTATAATTTAATATGGTATATATTAATAAGTAGATGAGTGCATAGTAATAAATAAGTAGTAGAGGTGGTAATAGGTGGGTAGTGGTGAATGAGTAGTGGTGGTGGTGGTGATGGATGGATAGTGGTGGTGGTGGTAGTGGTAAAAGATGATATTATTTATTGTGTGGAATAATTATTCTTTACTTTAGCATGTAATGTGTATTCCATAAAATTAAAGAATAACTATTCTTTAATTAAATTTAAACTAAAGTATGAAATAATTATTCTATATGGAATAACTATTTTATTCCTTATCTATTTTATGAATCAAACATGACCGTAGAGATTCAGACTTCACTCTATATTTTAATTGTAATTAATGCACTTCAATTTTATAGATATGTTCTCTTTTTTTATGGGTGTGTTTTTCTTAAAATATTTTTATATCCTTATAATAAAAGTATTTACTTTTTTTTTTATAAATATTAATTTATTTGGAATAAAGTTAAATGAAGAGAAAAAAAATAAAAAGAATTCATTAGACTTGTAAAAAAACTTTTCATATTTAAAAATATTATAAAATACTCTTTATTTTATTAAAATATTTTTTAAAATAAAACGCATTATTGGAGATACTCTTACATTTAACATAATAATATTAGAAAATAGCAAAAAAGTGAACTTTGAGACTTATTCTTATAAATAAGAATAACAATTAAATCATCTCTTCATTAACATCTTTTATATATTTTATACATAACATTAATTAATTAAAACACATTAAATAAATTGGGAGTATTAGTTGAGTTTCTAAATGAAGAATAACTGGCACCGATAATGGAATGCCATGTATCTAATCAAGTATATATGTTCTTTAATTAATTAATATAGAAAATTTCATTCAACAATTTTTTTTTTTAATTTTTTTTTTGATATTGCAATGACCAATTATTGAGTAAATACGTCATGAATGTTGCAATCCTTCAAGGTGGTTGTAATCCATTTTTTGTTTTTTATAATTTATCAATCATTTCAAAATTAGAACAAAAATAAAAAGGCAATTAATAATTTTTTTCCTTTTTTTTTTTTTTCCAAAATCTCTATCATCAATTATATATCCGTTTAATTTCAAGAAAAAGGACATGCAATAGATCACAAAACGATATCGCATATCATTCACAATTGCTTTTTGATATATATATAGTCTGTAAAAAAATTAGCCTTACTTTTTTATTTTTGAAAAAATTAAAAAAATGACATGTGTCATTATTAATTAATTAATGTTTTTTTTCATAATAATTTAGTTAATATGACACTAAGGAACACATCATGGTGAGTCGGTAACACGTACATGCCAAATTTTTATTGGTTAAAATAGAAACTGAGTTAATTCATCAGAATATATCAATTGGTACAAACGGTTTGAAACTTAAAAAATTTAATTTTACTAAAATTAAATTAATTATATATATTTTTTAGTATAGTTGAGAAGCTAATCTATTTTTCGGCTAGAAAAGAATATATTTTAAATTAAAAAGAAAACATAAAAACTTGTTAATTAAATATCTGTTAGTTCAATATATGGTGCTGAATGGTATAGGTAGCGGCTTCCTCTTTTTTGTTTTTTTATAAAAGGTATAATACAAATTAAGCAAGATTTGGTTAAGGATTGGTGTTTAAACATATCATCATAAGGTAAGTTAAAGTCAGCCAATTGATTAATTATTAATTAAGACAATAATATATAAGAGGTTAAGTTCGAACTCAGAGTATGAAATACTTTTAAAATTTGGTAGGGAACCCAATTTTAGATTATTGGATAATTGGAGGTACAAAACCACAAATACCCACAGGTGCTTTCTATCTAATTGTCAATGGATTGAAACTAATTCTGGTCATACTGGGTAGGATTCTGAAATACTACAAAATACTCCTACAATAGTTTTAAAATAACTGCATATCAATGAATTAAATTCAATACATTTAGTTAAATTAGAAGAGTTATGCGGCAATTCATTTATAGTCATTTTGAGTTGTTATTATTAGGCTAGAGAAAGCACTACGAATTAAAGCAGATTCCAACAATGTATTGGTTGTGGCATTAATCAAGAAAAAAAAGCAGGATCATAAGTAGAAAAGAAAAGATGAACCACTCGTGCTATGAATAATAATTAGTAGTTAGGTTACCCTACAAAACACAATCAAAAGATATGCATGCATGGGACCAAAACACACCAAAGAAAACCTATTTAATTAAATATAAATAATATAGGAGATAATATAAAAATTTTGGAAACAGGACAGCCTCAACTTTCCCAAACGACAAAACAACCTTTTATTTTGCCCCACGGTTGGTTTTTGGCTTCGATTACGATTTTGTACACCTCAAAAATCCAGAGAAAAGAAAGTATCACTTTCCGAGAAAGTTGCAGGAGAGAAAATTCCTGTTGTATATAGGAAATGTAGGGACTGCTACTGTTCATGCATCATTACGACAAGAACCCTATGTCGTCTTGTTGCATAAGATAGCAATCAAGGCATTAATTCTCACTATGTCCCCACCATTAATACATATTAATATCTAGGATAAGGAACATTATACTTATTTCTCTTTCTTTTTTTATCAATTTACTCCGTCCGGAAAAGATACGTTTAATTTCATTTTGTGCGTATATTAAAAAAATTAGTTAGTTTAGTTAAATTTATGTTTTTTGCTTGGTGTTTTATAAAAATACCTTTCATTATTATCTTGAAAATAATGATTTAATATTTTTAATGTAAGATTCAAATTAATATTCATATAAATGTTAATCAATTTCAATAATTATTTAAAGCAAAAATTGAAAAAAATAAATTAGTATTTAAATATATTTAATACGAGTATATTAGTAATTAAACAAAATAACTATATTTGAAAAAAGGAAAAAAATTTATAATTTCGGATGTTAAAAAATGGCAAGTAAATCTACGTTTTCTGAAGGGAGGAATATTTATTTTCTTATGCTCTCTCTTTGTAGAGGGTAATCTAATGAAAGATTATATTGGAAATCATAATTATATAAGGACTCGATTCTTTGTCGCCCGAACATATCAACACGATAAGAACACCATCCACCCACCACATTGATCTCTTAATCTTTTCTTCCTTATATTTTCAAGAGCTTTTCACTATTGGATTTCACATTCCAAGTTCAATAGAATTTGACTATATATAAAAAAAAATTTGTATTTTTTTTTTAAGTTTCAAAAATTGATTTTAATAGGAACAGGTAAATAGATATTTTTCTAAAAGTAATTTATAAAAAATTAAAAAATCAGTTAATAAATAAAAAAATTAACAACATATTTTTATAACACTCAACAACAATATCAAACATTCTCATAATATATATATAAAATCAGCCATATTCATAAATCAAAATCCTATTATCGAATATTTTAGCTTAATATAAGGTAAAACTCAAATTTGAAATGAGAATTTTAATTCTATTCAAGATTGAGACAAACAAACATGCCTAACAAAAAATTTAAAAGAAATAAAAAGCAAATGCATAAATATTTCAAAGAAAACCCAAATTCTATTTGTATATTAAATGAATTATTGCTGTCTAATCTCACAATCTTTAAAATTTACAATATGTAGAGAGAGAATTCTTGCTATGTAAAGCTTCAAATGAAAGGGACTCAAAATCTTCACATTAACAATTAATTAATGACGACTCTTGTTTGTATATATCTACTAACTCTATACATATAGTATATATGCAATATGCATTCACCCACAACAAGCAGAAGCTGATGAGGGTGAGAACGTATCAATTATATATAGAGAAATTCTTAAGTAGATCACGTCATGTATAAATTAATTTAATCAATCAACAATTAAATGCATATAATTGTATGATTGAATTAATTTACGGGTGACGTAATAGATTGAATCTATGTAAAAATTTCTAATTTATTGGAAAGTATGGTACTTGACTGTGATAGGTAATCCTTTAGGAAAATCGACGAACGGGTAGGCAAAAGCTTCATCATTGTCGGCTAGCTCCCACTGGTATTTGAGGACCAAATGATGAATGAAAATTGCCATTTCTAGTTTTGCTAATTCTGATCCTGCGCATAGGCGTGGTCCTCCTCCGAATGGCATGAAGCAATTGCCCCCACCATTCATGCTTGGACAAGTCGACGATCCCCGAGCCGCATTACTCTGCTGCCAACCAAATAGATTGATTACCCCAAGAAAATAATAACTTAAAAAATTAATAGTTAAAATTATTAATTTACCTATATATGCTGATTAAAAAAATAATAGAAAATTTAATAAAATTATAATTTAAATTTATTGATACTAAAATACATCAAAATAAATAAATATTAAAAAATTATGCATTTTCCACAATATAAGTACTATAAAGGCATAAGACATATACAACTCATTCTATTTGTCTCGTTTTACCATTTTGATTCCCAAAAAAATTTTTTTTTGTTCAATTTGCTTCTTAAATTCCCTTTTTAATCCATATTAACATCTTATAAACTAAAAAGAAAATTAATATACAACCACCTAATATTGATGTGGCAATTCTAAATGTCTAAAAATTTGATTTATTATCTTTTTTTGCCACGCCAATATTAGATGACTATATATATATATATATATATTTTAACTTATAAGATAGTAATATGGATAAAAAATAATAATTTAAAAGATAAAATGGATAAAAAAAAATAATGAATGAATCTGACAGATACCAACCAAACCATCCAAGACAGAGTTAGATACTGCCTAGTAGATTTGGATAGCTTTCTTATTATCTTTTTCTAAAGTGACAAACCAAATGACTACAAATTAGTCAAATAGGCTTAACGATCAATCAAGAAAATTGAATTGCAATGCCACAATTTGCATGTAAATTTCTGTTTTTCAATGGGAAAAATGGACGTGTTTGTAACAAAATTTAAAAATGATGGGACATCCTCCCATTCCCAACATGGGAGAGGTCAATTTCTATCTATGCAATTAAATTTCAATAAGTATTTTCTATTTCTATATACTCTTGTCTATAATATGCCAATTGGAGCATCTTTTCTTCGTGGAGATAATTACTTTGACCAGTCCACAATACTTAGTAAAAAATGATTTTTTTTTTTTATATTTAAATTCAAAATTTTATAGTTCTTTTTATTATATTAATTTCATTAAACTAAATAATAAAAAGATGATTTTTTTTAGATAAAGGAAATTTAAACTCTATATATCATAACCCCTTGTCGCTAAACTAATATTATTAAACTAAAATTTATTAGTAGTAAAAGAAATAATTTATAAGTAAAGAGGTTTATTTTTAGTAAAATATCACTAAATTATAATAACTACTATCCATAAACAAAACTATAAATTCAATCTAAAAAAAAATTGTTTGGTGATAATTATAAATGAGTCGACTAACTTTGATCAATACTCTCAAGATCTATATAATTCATAAATTAAACAAAAAAAATTGAAAATTATGTGTAATAATGAAAATTACTAAATATTTTATTTTTATTATGAAAAAAATTATCTAGAAAATTATAAAATTGAATTTGTAATCCAACCAATGCTACCAAGAAAGGGGAAAAAATAGAGGACTTATGTTGTGCATATGATATTTAGAATTATTAGATTTTTAACATTGTTGGTTAACGGTTAAAATTAAAAATTAAAAATCTAATAATTATAAATACTAGATGAACTATAGATGCAAATGTACCATAGAATTGGCTAAATAATAATAATAAAAGCAGTGACATAAGCAGATTTATACGGTGGAATGAGGTGGCAGTCAAAAAAAAATTTGAGGTACCCTTTTATTTATAATAATAAAAAATTTAAATATATAAACTTGTAATTCCAGATATTCATCAAAATTCCAAATATAAACTATGCATAAATCTAATTATTTTTTTAACTTATTTCAATTTATAATCTAGAAGTACTAATTTTATTAAATATTTAATTACTTTTGTAGTAAAAATTTTATTTTTAAATATTAGCAATGCTGATATTCTAAATTATTTTAAAAATATAAAAATTTATTTATATTTTTTTCTATTAACCTTTTTTTTATATCTTTTACTAGTATTTATATATATATATATATATATATATAAATTTACCATCCCAATAAAAAATTTATGGATCCCTTAGAGTGATGCAGGTGCACGTGAGAACCCCACACGCACATGGGGCAATAATCATGCATAAAAAAACATCCTCACAGTTCCCCACACGCCTGAGAGAAAAAGAGTGGGACCCCATTCTCTTTAAGTTGCAAAAAAAGAAAAGAAGGACAATGATCATGACAGTTAATCCGCTCAGATCTCATTCCCTCTGCTTCTTGTCCAATTTCAGTCTTAAATCAACGGCTCTGATTACCTCTATCATGGGTTTTTTGGTTGGTATGTTTCTCGTCTATGTAAATTCATAGTGTATTAATTTCACTTCATAGAATTAATTATTATGTTATTCTTTTTGGTCACATTAATATCACATTAAAGCCACATTGATTAAATTATTTATTAATTTTTATTATGAATTCTTTTACAAAGTTTAGTTTAGAAATTTACAGGTGGGTTAAGTATATTTAAAATATTAATTATTTTATATATTTGATTGATTATAATAACATTGATCCTTCAAATTCATGATTAAAATAAAATTTTAATTTTAAATAAATGAGATGTGATAAATACTCATAGAAAATTAGGTCAATTTTTAATAAAAAAATTTTTAAATTAAAATAAAAAAACATAATTTTGTATTTATTTGTACTATTTTTTTAAAAATGAAAATGTTAAATAGATTTTATTGTTTTCTAAATTATAACTAAACACGTTAAATTTTGTTTTCTATATTTTTTATATTTTTTTATATAAAGCTAGTTTTTCATTAACACTCATAATTATTAGATAGTTGACTTCTATTATAAATTATTTAAAAATTATTAATTTGTTCATTAAAAGTTATATATAAAATAGAGATAACGAGTATTTTACGGTTTTTTGACTTGTTCTCTTTTTAATAATTGGACTTATCATTATTAAATAAAAAATATTAATAAGTTTATCCAGAAAATTAATATTAATTACTTTTAATTATCATGTAACTAAGACACATTTAATTTAAATATTAATGGTTGTTAATTATATTTAATTCTTATATTTTATATAAAAATAAACTATATTATACTATGCACGTAAATTTTAAAAACTTATCTCGTTATATATATGATTAAAATAAATTAATTATTAAACTATATAAAAATTATTAAGAAATTATAATTTCTCAAATAATTTATAATAATTATACTTAATATTTTAAAATTTATGTTATACATTACATGTATAGTTATAATTTAGCTTAGACTTACCATTATATAAATTTAATATTTAATATATTAGTGAAAAATATCATTGTTGTACTTTAAATGACAATATGCTATCGTTATTTTTTTACGTGTCTTTTTAATATTTTTTTTATTAAATTACTTTTTTATTCCTAATAGAATTAGATTTCTAATTAATGAATTATTAATATTATTTTCTAATAAGTAAATTATTAAATGATAAAAATAACTTAATTAACTAATACAATCATATTGGTTTTTTGATAAATTTACATGTCCTCCATATTTCTACTTTTATATATTATGATTATGATGCGATTTGTTTTCAAATGAAAATAAAGAGTTTTTACTTCATTTATTCTAAATTTACCCATTAAATTTAAAATCTTATAAAAAAATTAATAAATTTTGTAAATATGTTTTATAAATTTAACAAATTTTCTATAAAAATAAAAAAAAATCATTTTTTTGAAAATTAAAAAAATATAAATATAAATTTTTTTCTATAAGTAAACACATTTCAACTTTTAAACCTTTGAAAAAGGTGTTTTACTTCCTTTTTTAGTATAATCAGAGGTATATTCATTTGTTTTACTATTGGAAACTACATTTGTTTATATTAGTTACAGTTAAAATATTTTATTCATTTTTTAAAATATATTTAATAGAATTCAAATTTAATATCTATTTCTAATAAATTCAATCAGTACTGCCAACTGAATCACAATTTTTAAATTATTATTTTACTCATTTAATGAGTATATGGAATATGAATATTTTAGATGGACCATATAGTTGAAATCCTATTAAGGTATTTTGACAGAAAAAAAATATTTCAAAAAGTGGGAGTATTATAATAACGAGAGAGGAAATTCAAACATGAAAAGCTTACCAACTGCAACCATCTCCATGGATTGAAGAGTTGAGGCTGGTCAAAATTACTAGAATCCAAATGCACGGCTGCAATCACTGGCAGCACTTTCCATCCACGTGGAATGTCATACCCTCCATTTCATAAACCCAAAATAAATAAATAAATAAATTATCCCAAATATAATATCATATTGTTTTTTTTCCATATTCACAATTTTCAATCTGATCCAACGGTTGGAATAATTCCATAATTTAATTACTTTGATCTTTACCTTTATACCGAACATCTTTAATGGTCTTCCTATGAAGAAACCTCACTACGTTTCCAAGCCTTAGTGTTTCATTAATAACCTTCACAAATAGAAATAATAAGAAGTTATACCAAGTAGAAATTATTATATAAATTTAAATAAATCCAATTATATAATGTGCATTTAATTTTTTTTATTCGTACCACATTTAATGAATTTATATATATATATATATTACTATATAATATATCAGTTTATAAATAACATGCTAGACTGAATTTTTCGATATCACATGCAAAAAAAAATCAAGAAAGCTTACACATTGAGTAAATTCCATCTTTTTGTAATCATCCCATTTCAATTCAGCCTCTCCAGATTTTTTCTTGGCTTTAGCAATTTCCATATGTTCTTCCTGTATAATCAGAGAAAACAGAAGAAGAAAACATAATTTTTTTTATATTATTATAGATAAATATGTTAATTATCTATGCTTAATTAATTATAATTATAATTACCCTTAGCTGTTGAACAGCACTAGGAGAAGCTTGCAAGAAGTAGATAGCTAAAGCTATGGCTACTGATGAAGTTTCATGGCCAGCAAACAGCAAGCTCAATACTAAATCAAGAATTTGCTCTGTTGAAAGATTTGAATTCTTCAACACCCATCCAAGAAGATCATCTTCTTCTAAATTTTCTGACCCTCTTCTCAGTTTTTCAGTTCTCTCCTCCATTTTTTGCTCTATGAACTTCAAAATGGTCGATCGAGACTTCAACACAGAGTTTAATTCATTCATGGGTTAGAAAAATTTTCACTTTTTGTATTAATTAATTCATCAAATTGGTTAATTTTCTTTTAATTACCTGTAAGGCCCTTCTGTAAGCAGTTCCAGGAAAATTCAATGGAGCTGAAACAACTCCTTTCATGAAAGTAACATACTCTTTCTTCAGCTGCTCTGTTTCTGGCTTTCCAGGATCCATGCTCATGATATGTTTTGCCATCAAATTGAAGGTGAACTTCAATTTTTTTTTGGGCCAATTAGAGTTCTTTCAAAAGAAAAAGAAAATCATGCAAAAAAGTATGAAGAATCAAGTTACCTTCTTGGTCTCATCTTGAGCTGAAAATGTAGAATTCTCCTTCCAAGAATTAAGAACAAGCAAAGTATGCTTTTCCACTTCTCTTAATAGAGTCCTAAGCCTAGCATGGCTTAGAAAATTGAGAGATATAGTCCTCATATCTCTATGCATATCTCCAACTAAAACAAGCATGGACCATTTACCGAGAATCCCACCTATACTTCTTGGGTAACAGCATTCAAATAATCTCCCTTCATTCTGCAGTATGAATCTATTGAGTCCAGGATCTGCAGAGACCACTGCTGGCTCACCAAACAAATTGGATTTATAGATGTTTCCATATCTGCAAATTGTGTTTAAGATTGATTAGAAGCTAAATTTGCCCTCTTATTATCTGGGTAGGCTTAAAGTTTGTACCTTGATAAGTGATGTTCCATGAATTCACCAATTGAAGTTGCAGAGTAAGGCTTCAAATAGCCAATGGTTTCTCCAAGAAATGGCAAACCCATTTTGCCTGGTGGAAGATTAAACCTTGCATGCTTTTTTTGAACAAGAAAGAAAACCAAGATTAGAGATAAGATTGATGGAAGAAGAAAGAAAACAAGCTCTGAGTCATACATGGAGCCTGCCTGCTTTCTTCTCCGAAGTAAAATCAGATTTCTTTTTTTTTTTTTGAAGTTATTGAAATAAATTGGAAAAGGGTTTTTTTTTTATTATTATTATTCTTTTTAAAGAAAAACTTTCAAAATAAAAAAGGAAAAAAGTTGAGTTTGTGCAGGTGGTTTTGATGAATCCAAAAACTTGTTCATGAAAGGCATTGAAGCCAATAGGCTGCTTTTATAAGCTTCTCTTCTGTCTTTAAAATAAAACAGCGGAAAGTAGCGATGATTTTGGCTTTCTGTTTTGCCTTTTAGTTTCAAAAATTCCAGTGCTTCTTGCTGCTCTTCTTTTCTTTAATTATAATTTATATACATTTCTGAGATTCCTTTTGCTCAATATGTTAATTTTTTTTTTATGATTTTTCTTTTGAAGATTTCTTTTTTATTTTTCAGTTCAAAAATAACAAAAATTAAATATGTGAATATTTTGCCATGAAATTATTGCATTGGTAGTTCATTATTTCTCCTCTTATGAATGGCTAGAGCTGTAAGTTTTTTGCCTTAGTGTAAATTGTCTAACATCCTGTTTATTGTGTTTGGTAAAGGCGATTTTTAGATTTTTTTTAAAAATTTTTTTGAATTTTGGAGAAAAGTAGATAAACAGATTTTTTCATAAGCAATTTTGACAAAAACAATTTACAAGAAATTAAAGAAATGTTTGTAATACTTTTTTTTTAACTTTTAATGTAAAAAAAAATATATTTTTTTACTTATAAAAAAGGAGACATATCTTTTTTTTTGCAATAGAAATATATGATGAAAATTACGTAAAAAAATATTGATAGCACTTTTCAAGAAATTAAAACAAATCTAATTAATTAAATTGAAAAAATTATAAATCCAACTTTTTTAATACCCAACAACAATCTTAAATACATTTTAAAAAAACCCAAATCAAAATAATCTTTTCTGAATAATTATTTTGAGTTCAATTTCTCTAATCCAACTCGATTCTCAGATTTAGTGGTGGGATCTTAATGTGAAAAAATAAAATTAATGTGTGTATTCAAAAAAAAGAAAAAAGAATATTCAAGTCAGCAAACAATGTTATTTGCTTTTTCATTGGACTCAACCCTCTTATTCAAATGTGTTTAGCCCATGCAAGCCTGTTCCAAGCCTAAATGGTTTAATACATAATTGCAAAAACTTAAACAATTTTGGTCATATAATGCTTGTTTGGCTTCAAATATTAAGTATAGTTACTGCAGTCATTAATCAAAAACAGCAAAAAACAAATCAATCATTTTCAAAGTACTAGAAATCAGTTATAAAAAGAAAAAAGTACTAGAAACTAAGTGTCAAAATGGGTTGGCTGGTCATATTTATGTTGTGTCGATCCATTCAAGCAATACGATTAGAGTGAATACAAATATGATCCATTTATTAATCGGATTGGCACAAACACGATACTAAAATTAAACAGGTTATACGAATATGACACATATAATACGTTTAACTTTCAAATTGTATTTGAATCATAAAATCTTATACGAATACGATTTTTTTGATCATTTGACATGACACGACATAATTATATTTTTTGAATCATTTAATACTATATAATACGACTGAAACGATACGAAAATAATATTTAAATATTTTTTTTTTAAAATGACACTATTAACTTTGATGTTTTTGTAAATTTATACGTATTATAAATGGGTCAGATTGATACGACACGACATGGAAAAATTAAACAGGTTGTAACGGGTTCACGTGTCAACCCGTAACATGATACAATTTGAGTCGTGTCATAAACATATCGACCCATTTTACGACATGAACTTCTATAAGCTCAACACTAAACTACTAAATTTACGTGTTTCGCGTGTCGAATTCATATGTAATGACCTATTTTGACACCCCTACTAGAAACCAGTTTTCATACCAATCATTTATATGAAAATTACAAAAAAAGAAATTTGTCTAATTTTATAACTATATTCAATTATGAAAAAATTCTATTTAAAGTCTATCAACTTTTATTTTTGAAATAAATATAGTTTTGGTATCATGAAATCAATTTCTGAACATAATTGATATTTAGTGAATTGACCCGAATCAAATAGATGATGTTGACGTATATCAAATTACTGATTAAATTAAATAATTAGTTTAAATAGCAAGCATTTTAATCTATTTATCCAATTATAATCGGATATATTTAATTCAATTAGTATATTTAATTTACGACATGTGATAAGTTATTTTATTCAATCAATCCAAGTGGCAGCTAAATTCTAAATTACTTCGATGCTAATGAAACTATATTTATTATAAAAATAAATATTCATATAATTTAAATGTATATTTTTAAAAAATTTGATGTAATTGTGATATTTTGTAAAAAAATTTATATGTTTTATTGGAGTTTTTTCATTACATGTGTATATTAAGTCTCACTCGATTAGACTACCAATATCGTGTTTGGCATTAAATCGTGTGGAATATCATTTTTTTCTTGCTCCAAAATCATAGTTTATCTTACTCTATGTTTAGTGGAATAATTTGGAAAGAAAGAAAATAAGAAAATAAAATAAGGAGATATTTTTAATTTACTTTTCAGGAAGCATGAAAGAAAATTAGAAAAAATAAGGAAAATATTTTTTTTTTCATTGTTTGGAAGAAAAATATAGAGGAAGCATGAAAGAAAATTAGAAAAAATAAGGAAAATATATATTTTTTTCCATTGCTTGGAAGAAAAATATAGAGGAAGCTGGGAGGGAAAATAATGGTGTAAAATAAGGAATAATTCTCATTTTCTTCTATTTAGAATGGAAAAGAAAATAAGAAGAGTATGCAAATAACTTCTTTTTCACTCTTTATTTTTTCTCTAAAATGGAGAAAAGAACATGGAAAATTGCAAGAAAAATATCAGTGTTGCTAATAAATGTATTATTTTCTTTTATCTTTAGCATTATAGCAAGGTATTTATTATTTTATAAAATAATAGGTAAAATAGTAATTGTATAGTATACAACCTTTTTTTTTTAACCATAAATTATCCAAACAAAAAATATCTTATTTTTCTTTATCTTTCTTATTAAAAATGTGCCAGTACATTTGTGATATAACAAATTGTGATATAAACGAATTTTAATAAATTACCTATGATGACACAATTAGACACATTTAAAAATTCTGAAAATGTGTTAGATAGTTTTACTCACTTTGTCATTTGGAGCTTTTATTCTCATTAACTTACCAAATGGATTACTTATTTTATCATATAATTTATCATTTGGGTCTTTTTATTATTTGGCTAGATTAGACAGAAAAATATGAAGAAGTCATGGATACAAAAACATTGAGAAATATTGGCAATGCTCTTCATAATGAATGATATATGGCAACAAAAACTAGATGAATAAATTTAAAGGCAATAATGTGATTTTAGTGAGACGTGTTGGAGTTATTGAAAGAGAAAAGAAGTGTTGCCATTATAAATATCATCAACTAGTTAATTAGGACCATGCATTGAGATTGATTTTGTTTGTATTTAGTAGGACACTTCAATGACCGTAAAATATTCATTCACAAGTTTTAAGATAACTATATATTCAGAATTGAAATTCGAGTTCTTTGGTTAAGGGAGAAGAGATTGACAATATCTTGTCCACATTCTCATGGATAATTACGAACACATGATTTCATTTTTGCATATGTAATGACCAAATATGAAAAGAAAATTAAAAAAAAAATGCACCATCTATCTAAAAAAATATGTTTACTTTTCATTTTTTATTGTCATAATTTATAGATCATTTTCTTTTTTTGAAGTATAATTAATTTATTCAATTACAAATATACCCTTATTTATATATTTCATTATTCTTACATTACTACCACTTATATCAATAAATAAATTATCAATTAATTATTATTCTTGAACTCTTAAATTTTTTCAACTCTTACTTTAAATAACTATTGAAATTGGTTGGATTTATATGAGTATTCATTTGAATTTTGTTTTGAAAGAGATGAAATTGTTATTTTGAAGATAATAATAAATGAATAATAATTTTTGGAAAGTATTAAGAAATAATTATTAATTTAACTAAACTAATTAATTTTTTTAATATATAAAAAAATAGAACTAAACCTATTTTTTTGCAGAGGAGTAAAATTTATATGTTTGTTCCAAAAAGAAATTAGGCGGCGTTTGTTATTGCTGTTGAGAGTCTTGAAAGCATGCTTTAAATTTTTTTTATTTAATTAATTGATTTTTTTGTTTTTTGGAAAAAAATATCTATTTAACTGCCTCTACCAAAAACAGTTTTTAAAACTTAAAAAAAATAAAATTACAAATTTTTTTTAAAAAATATTTTTTCCAAACAAAATGTAAAATTGAGGAGACAATGTTATTTGAGACGGGCCTTCTTTTTCATTGGACCCAACCCTCTGATTCTTTTGAGGCCGAAAGGCATTTTATTCGTATGTTTAGCCCAATACTTATTTTATATTGCCCTAAGTGGTCAAGAAGGGATTTACTCAATTGTAATTTGATCTCAGCAGCCGTTTAGATTTTTTTTTAGAGGTTAGATATTAAATCCAATATCTCTTATTATTGTCTTGAGTGTGGCTAAAATTCGATTATTTTTTTAATAAATTTTTCGGTCAGTTTGGTTTGATTATTATATTTAAAAATTTATAATTATCGGTTAAATTAGTTTAAAAAATACAGATAATTTAATTTTATATATATATATATATATATTAGGACTTTTTAAGATTTAAAATAGTTGTTTATCAATTTTATTTTCCATGAATAATGTTCATAATCTTTTGAATTATTGTATTTTTGAAATAGTAAATAGCATATAATTATTTATTATGCTTTTTTGTTAATTTTAATTATAAATTTGTCTTTCTTTTAGTGGTTGTATTAGTATATATTTTAGAGTATTTTTATCTCTATTATGATTATTTTTATTGTTTCATTGACTTTATTGTACAATATAAAAGTTTAAGAAGAATATTCTAAAAATTATAAAATAACAGAAATAATTATAACAACCGAATCGATAAATTTTGATTCAATTAAATTCTATTATAAATTTTAATTGTTCAATTTAATTAACATTTTAAAAGTTCTAAAATATTCGGTTAATAATAAAACTCAGTTCGATAAACCGAATAAAGACTCTTAATTTTAAGTAATTCATGATTTATGTAACAATTGAAGTAGCTGATGTTTTTGCTTTAATGAATTTTATTGCTAAAAAAAAAAACTTTTTATTTGATAATT
>CATIWF010251391.1:0-46067 GCA_949630135.1 Balakata baccata | reverse complement strand
ATATCCATTTAAAACCTTGGCTTTTACTTCTTTCTTATAACTTTTCTCAACTTTATATTTTTTAATTAAATCACCCACAACAAAAATAAAATCTTTTATAAATCTTTAAACCTCAATTTTAGACTATAATAATACTAATTGCGGCAATTAAACATATTAATTATCCGAACCTAAATTACGGGCATTACACACAGTCCAAACTCCATTTTCATCCACATCAAATTCTATAAAAGTTTTACAACCACAATGAACATCAAGCTTCGCATAACACTAATTTCCTTTTGCTACATTTTCTTTCTCTCCAGCCTTAGAGTAACAAAACCTTTTCAGCAACAATTTTTTTTTTTTTTGCTATCACTATACATTTACTTACTCTTTCTAACACTAAAACCTATTCTGAAAGCATAATCATTATATAAATTATATGTCTCTTCAACATATTTCACATATACACCCAATAAATCATCCTCAGTAAAAGTAGCAACAGTACAATTATCATCTGAAAAATATAAATAAAAATTCATCAACACAAAAACTAATGAACATCTATTAATAAATAATGAACTTCTATTAATAAAATAATGAATATATAATTTACAACAAACAAACATTTATTAATAAACCGAAAAACCTACATTCTAAAACAAATCAATTTGTACCTGATGAAATTAAGAAATAATACACAAAAATTATGATGAACCTCTATTAATAAATAATGAACATATGTTGATAAATTAATAAAACTCTATTGATAAATTAATAAACTTCTATTAATAAAATAATGAACCTACAATTTACAATAAACAAACATTTATTAATAAACAAAAAAAAAATCTGCATTTTAAAACAAATCAATTTGTACCTGATGAAACTTAGAAATAATACATAAAAATTATGATACACTTCCAGTTTATAACATTCATCAAAAAAATAAAAATAAAAACAACAGAACTGCATAACATTAAACAACAACACAAATTAAATACATAATCAAATTTATATATCTACATATTATAATTTCAAACTAACAATAAAAGAAAATTTTACTTGTATTCGAAAAAGAAGCCACAATCCTACTCTCCAAACCTATATCAATTGAATCATCTTCAAAGCAAACAAAACAACTAAAAAATTGAATTGCAACAAAAAATCGCACCAACTAAAATACTAACAAAAAATGCAACAACTAAAAATCGCACTAATTGAAATCCTAGCAGAATCCCAATAACTGAAAATCGCACAAAGAATAAAGAAGAAAATAGAGAGAATGAAAGAAAGATATTGAATAATTTCCAAACACTAAAAAATCGTTTCAAAAGAGGAAAAAAATCAGAAGAGAAAGAAGAAAAAAAAATATCCTTATCCTGTTATTTGCCGTTAAAATTTAAAAATTAAAAATAAAAATTATGGTCTTTTATACATGTGAAATAAATTTTGGGTTCCTAATATTTTATGGACTATGGTTTATGATATAATTTGCCTGGGAAATTAGTTGGGTCATGGGCCACTTGTGGTTTGTTGACTTCTAAACAATGGATTACAAACAAGTTTGTGTGTTTTCAAGCTTACGGTTAATAACACGGATTCCATTTAGCAATATGGGCAAAAAAAATCTATTATACATGTAAACGTTTTTATTTAATAATAAACATATAGTAGTAATTTTATAAAATAAAATAAATTTACAAAGTTATTAAAATACAGTAGTAATTTTGTAATATTTACATTTTTTTTTTGTATTTCAACGTACTTAGGTTCATTTATTAATTATTATAAATTTATTATATAGTAAGTACATATTCATTAAGTCTTAATTATAGATTTATTAAATTTGAGTGGCAAGTTCATTACTTTTTATTTAAAACTCAGGTTATGTAGAAATTCATCGAGTGTTACCTATATATTCATTGACTATTAACTACATATTCATAAAATTTGAATAGTAAGTTCATTACTTTTTTCTTAGGCTATGTTTGAATTGAGATATTTTGAACAATTTATGGATTTATACTAAATTCATCGTTTGACTACTTAAAATCAAAATTTATAGATTTTGAAAAATCTTTCATTTTTTAAGGATTTGATTTTTCACCTATAGTTCAAAATCTATGAATTTTGATTAATAAGGATTGTTGCCATATTTTTTTATTCCAAAATTGTCTCTAATACATTGATAGTATTTCAAAACTATTCTTCATCATAAAAAAGTAAAAATCAATTTTCTTTCAATATCAACTAATTGTTTTAGCTTATTATTATTATTATTATTATTAAATTATTAATAAATTTTTTTAGCAATATAATTAAATACTATAATGTATAATAACTTTATTTTGTTTTTTTTAATCTTTCAACTCGTAAAATAACCAATTTTATTTTTAAATTTTTTTAAATATATAGTGAAATTGATTGTATATGCTTAATTAATAATAAATTATCAATATTTAATAAAGAAAAAACTGAAAATTAATTATTAAATTTATGAATTGTAGTCATTGAACCAAACATAAGTGTAACAGATTGT
Organism: Balakata baccata; assembly: GCA_949630135.1. Classification (NCBI taxonomy): domain Eukaryota; kingdom Viridiplantae; phylum Streptophyta; class Magnoliopsida; order Malpighiales; family Euphorbiaceae; genus Balakata; species Balakata baccata. The sequence continues at coordinate 43,543 of CATIWF010251391.1, read as the reverse complement.
AGTCGTTAAATCAAACATAAGTGTAAGTTCACAATCCATGGATTTTATACTCAAATCAAACGATGAAAATGTTAGAATCCATAGATTTTATAATCTTTGGATTTAAAATCTATAGATTTTATGAAACCTATAAACTTTAAAATCTCTACAAACAAGGCTTTAATGTTCAACTCAATCAGATTAAAATACATAAAGTTTATTGATTTTTAGCTATAGATTCATTAAGTATTAACCATAAATTCATTTATTTTAATTACAAGTTCATTAATTATACAATACTTGTTCATTAAAACTTTAATGACAGATTCATTAATACTTACTGATACAATACATACAAATTATGATGAACCTCCACTCTATAACAAATGAACTTATACATTTTAATTAATGAATTTATATCCACAATTACCAAAAATTAAATTTGAAATTTCAAAGAAAAATTAAATTATAAAAAATTTATAAACTACATATTCATTTAAAATTATAAAAAATTAAAATTTCAAAAACTGAAACAAAAAAAAGAAAATTGAAAAAAAAAAATAAAAAAAACAATAGGAAAAATTACTATTTACTTCATATATTTCGATATAATACACTAGTACCCCTTAAAATTTGAAAAATATGTGATTTGTCTTCTGTAGTTTGACATAATACACTAGCACCTCCCTAAGATTTGAAAAAAAAATACACTAGTAAAAAAATATTTTTTACTCATGAGAGTATTAGTTCAGTAAATCAAATTTGTTAGAATATTAATACAATATGTAAATAATATAATTTCAAATCTCAAAAAGTACTACTGTATTATGTCAAACTACGAGGTGTAAATTGTATATTTTTTCAAATCTAAAAAAAACTAGTATATTATGCCAAACTATCGGAGCTAAATAGTAATTTTCCCGAAAGAATAACAAGAAACCAAAAGCTCTCAATTGTTAAAATTTGCCTTAACACAATTGTTAAAGAAACCAAACTCATACGTGCAAAGGACCCTTCAAACCCACGGGCCACGAGTAAGGAAGTTCTTGGCCTTCTAACTTTTTTACGGGGACATTGGTATTGAAGATCCTATTAGAAACCGAGAAATATAGCTGGTAATGGATCATTACTTGCTGCTGCTGTCATCTCATGAAATCAGTATCTGGGAAAGGGCAACATTAATGGAGTCAAATAACGAGTGTTTTGAGGATTATAAAAATGAATATTAAGTAGTAAACCTCAGGAAATTTATTCCAGGAAATATTTACCTTTAACATGCTTATTTAGCTCTATTAGACTGCACCCCTGAGTCTTTCTCAGGCCCTTCTCCTCGGCTATGGATCTTACTTTAGCTACATCATCCCATTTTCCACTTTCGGCATAAAAATTTGACACCAAAGTGTATGCACTAGCATTCTCAGGATTTAAATCCAGGAGGCGTTTTCCTGCGACCTCTCCCATCTGTGTGTTTCGGTGTACTCGACAGGCAGCAAGCAAAGCACCCAATACCTGACCTCTTCGTCTTAAAGGCAGCAATTTAACCAAATCATAAGCTTCTTCAAGCTGTCCTGCTCTGCTTAACAGATCAACCATACAGCCATAATGCTCTTCACATGGTCTTATAGAATATTCTTCAGTCATGGACCTGAACACACGTAAACCATCTTCTACCAAGCCTGAATGGCTGCAAGCAGTGAGTAGTGAGGTAAAGGTTACCTCATCAGGTTCAACATTTTCAGTCTTCATGCAGTCGAAAAGTTTAAGAGCGTGCTCACAATTCCCATGCATGCCATATGCTGCAATCATTGCATTCCATGATGTTACAGATTTTTCAGTTGCATTCTCAAAAAGATTTCTAGCGATATTTAATTTTCCACACTTGGCATAGGTCGTCATAAGAGAATTGATAACAGGGATGTCCCTCTTAGCAAGATCTCGATACAAATGAGAATGAACTTCCTTTGCTAGGCTTAGATGTCCAAGCTGGCACAATGCCTGAAGCAGAACTGTCAGAGCAACCGAGTCATAATCAATGTTATGTCTTAGCATCAATCGGAACAAATCAATTGATTCGTTAGCGTGCCCATTTTGAATATAACCCATCATCATCGACGTCCAAGATACCAAGTCCCAATTTCTTAAACTGTCGAAAACTTGCCTTGCACATAATATACTACCACAATTTGCATACATTAAGATTATTTGATTGGCAACCTCTACATTCAAGTCAAACCCTTGTCTTACTACATAGCCATGGACAGACCTGCCTCGGACCATATCTTTTAGATCAGATAATGCAGCAAGTACATTCAGGATGGAGCACATATTTGGCCTGATACATGTTCTAACCATTTCAGTGAAAGTCTCTGCGGCTTCAGAAGCAAAATCATTATAAAGATAACCTGCCATCATCACATTGCACAAAATAACATCCCTTGTTTCCATTCTACTAAACAATTCCCTGGCTTGATATATGAATTTGCTTCTAGAATACATATCAATAAGAGCAGTCATAGCCACTATATCAAGATGGAATCCCATTCGAATGATAAAGCAATGGATGCTCTTGCCTTCTTGTAAATACTTCAAATCAGCACAACTTAAAATCCCATTTGCCAATGTAAACATATCGAGCATAACATTTTCTTGCAGCAGACAATAGAAGAGATCTAACGCTTGCAATGGCTGCCCCATTTTATGATAACCAGCAATTATTGCATTCCAAGAACCTAGACTTCTTACCTTCATTTTGCCAAAAATACAGGCAGCATTTCCGAGTGCTCCACACTTGATATACATGTCCATGAGACTAGTTTCAAACACCTCATCTGATAAACCAATTCCTCTTCTAATTGCATAGCCATGGATTGAACGACCCTCTTTTAGCACTTCCAACTGTGTCACAGCCTGAAGTAAGCTCACTAGAGTAACCCGATTAGGATCCAGCTTTTCCTGATGCATATTAAAAGCGACCTTAAAAGCCGCATAAGCAAAATCATCACCATTTTGTGCATAGGCCGTTATCATCGATGTGTACACAACGACATCTCTGTCTGTTATTTCATCAAACACTTTAGACGCATCGATAACATTGCCAAACTTCGCATATAGCCCAATAAGTGATGGACCCACAAAAGAATTTGCATTTAACCCAAACTTGAAAGCATCCACATGAACTCCTCTTCCAAAATTCAAACAACCCAATTCAGTGCAACTCTTCAAACAAAACAACATCACTGAACTGTTCAAACATATCCTTCTTTGCCTCAAATTCAAATACCGCCATTGAACTTCTCTGTATTGACCACCTCGAAAATACCCAACAAGAATCGAATTCCAGACAAAGAGACCGTCAGTGATGATTCTATCAAATACACATCTCGATTCCGCTAAAAGATCAAACTTTGCATAGCAAGTTACAAGCTTGGACCCTAGAAATGTAGTATCTCCAAGTCCATTAACGAAAATGGAGGCATGCAGCTTCTTTACAGAAAGAATATCAGAGCAATTCTCTAAACAAGAAGCGAACTTCTCCGATATAGATATAGGATCGAGGAATCTATTTCCGATAAAAGTACATAGAAATCGTTTGTAAGAATTGCTAGACAAGTTTATGAATACATTCATATTTGACAAAGTCGAAGAGAAAATTCATACTGGAATTCACCTAAGAAATCCCAAATGAGAAATCAAACATTTTGAATTTGCATTTCAGATTAAAAGGTAAAGTCTTTGCTATTTCAATAACATCCAGAGGTTGGGTTCGTTCAGAGATCTGCATATTTTATCTTAGAAAGTCAATAAGGTTTCAGTCCAGCAAGCAGCAACTGACTCTTCAATTTTACCGGCAAAAGTGGTCGCAATTCGTAGAGAAGCAAAACGATGACGTTTCAGTATTTCTTTTTTATTTTTTTTATTTTTTTCAATTCATAACCCAAAAACAAGTTTGCACTACATAATATGAAAATAGAAATTATTGATTTTTAACCAATAAAATATATAAACAAATTATATAATAAAATGATTTCACTATATTAATCATAAAATCATTAATTCAAAGTACAAAATAAAAATATAGCAAGTTATAATGAAAATGGTTAATAAAAGAAATTATTCACATCTAAGAGACCGTAATTAAAAATACCAAGTACAAATAAAATTTTCACCACCTCCTAACACATACACACACACACACACACACATTTTTTGAACATAAAAAAAAATCACAGATACAACAACTCAGTGTTTGAGTTCCATCTCTCAAACTTGAGAGATTCAAAAGGGTTTCAGTTTGACAATGGTGAAACCCTTCTTCTCTTTTATCAGACAGTGACAAAGCATGTTTTTACTGCAAGCTATACGCTGAACTTCTGAACTTGCTGTCACAATCATATGACTAAATAAGCAAAGTAGATAAACATGTCGCTTCTCTGCAAGCCGGACAATTAACATACAGATTAACTCTGAGTTCAGGGAATTTAAGATTCCCAAACTTCCAAACCATGTACTTTAATTATATTACACACTAAAACTAGAAGAAAATATATTTAGAAGGAAAAAAGAATCAGTTTAATGTCAAATAAGGATCAATATCACTTATTTGGTGATGAGAAAAAACCAAGCTCACCCGCGGATGCTGAAAATTGAAAGATACCAAAGAAAAGAGAGCATGTACAATGTGAATCATACTGCCCTGAAAAATTTTGACAGGCAGAGCCATCAGGAAGCCTCCCGTTCCCTGTAAAAATCGTTAAGCATCCGTTGCTGTCTACTTATTGCACAGGAAAAGGAGGATGACTAATTGGATATCTCTGCCTTGGCGGTCGCCTAGTCCTCTTTCCCCATCCAGTTAGTTTGGTCTCTTCAAATCCCAGTTCTCCACATTTAGGTTGCTGAGGCTGGGGTCGTGGAAGGCTAACTGTATCTATGGCGGGAGTGGTAGGAGAAGCCAATGACCGCTTTCTGCCCCTTCTTTTGCCTCCTGGAGAGTTTCTCTGTGACAAACTTGACTGCCAAATGCCACCAGTTGCTCTTATAAGCCCTTCAATAGTCTGAATATCCTCGGTCACATCATTTCTCGACAGAGAGGCAAGACCGGGAAGTATATCTCTTTGAAAGTCCTTCCGTTGCCTTCCTCTCCTTGCCTGACCTCTCCGAGGCCGTCTTGGCAATGTGATTTCTTCTTTTGCACCCTCCGTCATACAAGGCTCATATTGATACTCTTCGAACTTGGTTTCAGTCAAATTTAAGGTCATATACTCAAAATAATCAATCCCATGTGCTACAGAATCTTCACAATCTGTATTACCCTTACCAACTGGAATTGATTGAACATCATTCTCAATCTCAACATCGTAAGAAGTTATTATCTCTGCAAACCAGTTAAGGAAATCACTCAAGGAAGCTTCCAAATGTGGATCAGAGCCATCATTTTGACTCTTGGGCATAACAGATGATGAGATGGCGATTAGGGCCTCAGCAGCAACCCTCGTAAATCCTTCTCCCAGCTCATCTCTCGATAAGTCAATTGGTTCTTTAAGCTTGCTGTCTACAAATTCCACCCCGGAAGTAATATCTATATCGGTGTCAAGAACTACAGGTGCCTCCAAATCTATATCAAGTGCAATCTTCATCCTAGGTGTTGGAGAAAAGTGGTTTGATTGAGCCTCTTCTTCAGTCATGGTCGCATTCAAATCAATGCAATCTCTTAACTTAGCAGCACAATCAACTGATCCCTCTTCAGCAACCTGACTCTTCAATTGTTGTAACTCTACATAATCAGGTGGTGTAGGATCTTGGTTGAGATCAGCAAGAAGCAACCCAGATTTAACAGAGTTCACATCATTAATTCCCATGACACTAAGCTTTGATGCAGATCTTGCAGAAGACAACTCCTTGGGCATTTGCTTTTCAGTAATAGAAACCCCGAGAATCTTCATGTTGCTTGAACAATCACCTCCTTCCATTCTCCTGTCATCAACATCAAGGACATGGGAATTTTTCATCACTGAAGAATCCTGAATTGAGATTTGAGAAGCACTCTTTGTTACTTCAGCTTTGATGGCATTCTGCCGAGAATCGTTTTGCAAGAAATCCATATTTGCCTGATGAGAACCATTCATTTCGTTGGAATGTTTTCCATTGCAAAGTGAAATATTTCTAAGCCAAGGCAACCCTCCTTTTTTATTTTCTTCCTTCTTAGGATCATCAACTAAAATTTGTTTTGAATAAAAAATTGCACCATTCTGGCTGCATTTTGGAAGAACAACATTTGCTTTATCTACAGATTTTAAGTTCCCAAACCAACCAGAGCTCCTAAAATTAATTGCAGGACTATGTTGAGGAACTTGTTCTGAAGCAGAATTACTGTCACTGATTCCATTTGAGCCACTGAAGCTTACTAATGATCCCTGGAAAACATGTAATTTCTTTGACTCCAACTGAGAAACAACACACAGGTTATTTTGATGGGATTGTTCAGCTTTCAGACTTGAAATGCATCTAACATGATTATCAACAATTGACCTATCCCATGCAAGCTCATGGCCATGATTCAATGTGCCAGATCCATTGTCTGATCTAGGGCAAGTATTGAAGCTAGTATTTCCCTGAACAGATGTCAGACTCTGCCTCCAGCTAGCTGGTTGTGCTTTCCATGACGAAATGGAAGATGATTCAGAATTGGCAACATTATATTGAGGAACAAGAGGCTGCAGCTTACTTGTAGGTGAAGCTATGACAGATGCACCATGATTCCTTTCACAGATTTCTACACCAAAAATTGTCTTCTTTGTCGATTTGTCTTTTCTGTGCTGATCAGATTCCTGAGCTTTCTGGCATAGAACTTGCGATGATTCACATATTGCAGGCAAATATTCAGAGTGCAAACCTCCATTCTGAGAACTTCTGTTGTTTGTGGTTTGGCCTGACAAGGGAACTAAGTCAATATCTACATTGCAAAAAGAAAGCTAATTGGGGGCTCAAGAGAACAACAAATAACAGAGGAATTTCACACATTATTTAGCTGCCACATAATTAGCTTACAATTATATATTGACATTTACAAACATATATAAATACGCAGTCAGCACTCTTGTTCTATTCCATTTAAAAATTATGGAAATAAATGGAAATCTCAAATAACACATGGAAACACAGAGTTCTTTCAACATTTTGCAGCATCTTCTATAGACTGAATGATCAGTATCACCTTGCAGCAAAACTGACGCTCATAACATTTCTGTGGGGGAAAAAGATTAAGGCCGCATAATTATTTATTTGCCACCCTTTTTTCAGATGCCTGCACTCTGTCAGATTATATTTCTCACTACCAATTTATACTCCAGTCTTCCCACAAAATAGAGTTGCGGCTTAGATTTCTAAAAAAATGGAAAATAAATTTGTCCATTTTATGAACAAGACAGATGATAGACACACCAAAGAGATGATGAAACCCATTAATACATGTAGAGAGAAATAGAAGGATATTCCAGTGAATATTGCTAGATATATCTTCACCTGGGTTAAAAGAAAAGGCCAATCCTTTTTGTGTCTCTCCATTTTCTAAATGCAGATTACTTAGGATAATCCCATCCTTTTCTTTAGCCAAAAGGCCTGAACATGAACTTGCAGAAAAATCTTTCCTTTGCATATGCTCTCTAGAGCAGGTAATGTTACCTAAAATATCAACCGAAGATGTACCAGATGCTTCCTCAATTTGGACGGGTTCATTCAGATCAGTAAATCCGAGGTTCCTCTTTAAATTCATACTGGAACTCGAAGCATCTCCATTGCAAATTGAGTGTGCACCACTTTGAGGGGACAAATTGCCATTTTTCTCGGAATTCTTATTAGGAGGACAACTTCCCACCCCTGAGCCTCCAGATGCCCCTTGGCCTTCCTCTTCATCATTTATGCATTCATCAGCTGGAAGTTCAAGGTCAAATAATCTTCTTTGAAGCTTCTTGCATTTGGATTCAAGAGATTCATACTCCTTAGACCTTGATCCGTTGTGGATAGAACCACATCCAGAATCCATAATCTTCAAATTCACGGAAGTATAGTGTGATTGGAAGCTATCAGCACCTGATGCAGATGGTATATGACTACTAAGATCCACCAAACGTAAACTAGAATCTGCCCACCTGTTTTCTTCTACAGATGGAAAGGCCAAAAAACTTGATTCTGATGTCCCATTAGGTTTAAGGTATTTATGTGGTTCCTTGCTTCTCACTTCATTCATCATGTCTGCTTGTATTTTGTAAAGACGATGCAGTTCATGGAGCTGCATGACCAAGTTACACAGAAATGAATTATATCATTATGCTAAATTGTGCTGAATTTCAAAGCTTCAATGCTAAAATGGACTTCAAAACACTGAACTATCTTGGTCTAAAAAATATTATAATCCAGCTTTTGAATCAAATTTAAGTTCAAGTAAACCACAATACCTGTTGCCTGAACACCATTTCATGCTTCAATATGGTCTGCCTCAGCTGTTCCTTGTCATATCCTAAATATCCATCTATCGATGGCTGTGCAGAAAATATACCATAATACTGACCAAAGGTTTTGTTCTCATGATGAGAAGGCCAGCTACCATCGCCAGTACTGTCGTTTAAGTCCCTCATAGGATAATATCCTGATAGATACATCTTATGCTGCACTTTAGTACCCATTCCTGCAAATAACTCAAGAAATATCTAAATTAAAGAAGCAGAAGCTCAATAGATACTTCATTAATATTGGAAGTCAAAAGAAGAAAAAGGAAAAGAAAGGAAGAACTGAGGCACTTGTAGTTTCCTTTCATGCATGCCCAGATGCCAACATAATGTTAAGAACTATAGTGATTTAGCAAGAGAACATACAGATGTAACAAGCTCATCGATTGAACTGCATTGAATTCTAGGACCTTAAGCGTCTTCGACAGCTCGTCAGAAAGTTGCAAAATGAAATCTACAGAATCTAGGAGGACAAGTGTAATCAAGAGCCTTAAGCCATGCTACCAAAATGATATTGTTGAAAAACCAAATTAGTATTTAAAGCCAGAAAACTGAAAAATCGGAATAACCCCATAATTGTCTACATCATGTATGCTATTAAAAATTAAAAGAAGAAAAAAGAAAAAAGAAATTTCCCAATTCATATCTGCAATTTGAAAGACAATACACAAATTCTAAGTCGTAATTAAACTCAATATATAATAAGCACATTTACCATCAGAATCACACATCAGACCATTCAGAGGACTCAAAAGATATTCATAATAAATAAAAATAAAGGGCAATTGCATCAAACCCCTATTTCACAGAGACTCATCAGAGAAAAACAAAAAATAACGCTCCTACAATGATTGCTTTGCCCAGAGGAAAAGATGCATCAAACTAATTACACAAGTCAAATTACGAACTAACATCGAATCAAAAAGCATAATTTAGTGAGAAAAGAATGAAAAAGCAAAACTTGAGATAAATCAAAACCCAGATATTATGATTTCCAACTTCAATCAACCATGAAACAAGCTTACCTTAAGGCATCCTCCACCAACCCATATAAAAACCCCTCTTTAGGTAGCTCCATGAAAATTTCCCAGGGGAAGAAGCAAAGAGCAAATTCAGAAAGAACCCAACAACCAAAAACCCATGGTGGGTAAGACTCTGCAGTGATATTTTTAGAATATTGAATCATCAGCAGGCAGAAAATAAGGAAGAACTCAGATCTGCTGGGCCAGTATCTATCTATCTACCTGATATACGAATTAGATAGAGAGAGCGAGAGAGAGATCCCCCACAATCCCACATAAGAGATATCTTTCTCTAACACGAAGTCTCTTCTCAAAGAACAATGACTTCAAATTTGTCAACTTGTGGTCTTCCATTATTCTAATGTGCTTGCTTTACTTCACCTATAGCTTTGATTCAATGATTTCTTTTCTGTTTCACTTACCCTTTCTTTTTTCCTTCAATTTCCAATTTATTTTTTTTAATAAACTGATAAATTCCACCCCTTTTTTTATTTTTTATTTAATGGGTTTTTGAGGATGTGAAAGATATGGGACAATTTTCACAATTTCTAGATTCTCTCTTACCTTCCATGCTTTTTGGGTACACACAATATTATAAGTACTAATAGAAAAAAGCAGACATCTGGGTTTACTCTAACAACAACTCAACAGTTTCCAAAAGTAACTCCACCCTCATCAATGGGGATCTTTCTTGAACTGTCTCCCCCCACTCTCGCTCAAAGCCAGTGAGAGTCACTCTCCACAAAATTCACAATTTGCTTGTATGCATGTTCACAGACTTACATCATAGGTGAGTGGTGTAAGATTTTGTCATTAATAAGTTTGAGATGATGCTTTGAGGTCTTATTGTAATTTTAGTACAGAAGAATGGACTGTTGGATTATTGCTTTTGTCCGTTTGTTTATGTCTGATTGGTTGTTTATTCCTTAATCTTGCCTTGTTGAAGCAACTAGCAAATATCTATTCATAATAATTGATTATTAATATAATTACTTGCATATGGGGCCAATTTTACGAAGAATTCTTGCTAAGAATTTTCAACCAATCATATTGACTGTGGAATAAGTCTCCTTGTTCTAATACTACATTACTAATACGTTAGTATTAATATATTAGAATTTTGAGGTTTAAAAATTATGTCATTTATTCAATATGGTTTGATATAAAATATTAGTATTTTTAAAATTTAAAAATTATATTATTTATTTTTTAAAATTTTAATATATTGCACCGATACCTCATGTAAATTTTATTTACTATATTAATATTTTCTGTAAATTTTATTTATTATAATAGTACTTCCGAATAAAAAGAAAATATTTTTTTAGTAACAGTAAATATATTAAAATTTAATAGAAAAAATATAAAATTTAACAAAAATAAAATAAAATGAGCAAATTGTATAATTTTTAAATTTTATAATATACAAGTATCTTATGTTAAATTATAAAAATAAATAGTAATTTTTCTTTTTATTAATTGGCATTATTTGTTTGAAACGCATTAAGGTAATAAGGTAGTAATTTCCTCTACTCAATTCTAATAATGACGTCTGTTAAATTACATGGGACCGTCGTATTGCCTTTTAAAGAAGTCAATTGTGGAAAAACAAACACTGTTGAAATATTTGTGGTTTTTTTTAAGCTTAATTTGGCTTGTCAATTGTGTTTGCATTTGCTTCTCCATATATTATCTATATTATAAAAAAAAACACAAATATTTTGATCTTTCAATTATACTTATTTTATTTATTGAACTTCTAATTCATTATTCATTTTTATTAAATTTAAGTTTTTATTAATTGCAAATAGTTAAATTACTGAATGGGAAAGGTTTAAATCAAAAAGTTTAACTTCAATAAATGATATAAGATGCTAAATAATTTTTTCTCCCTTAATATTTCGGTATGAAACGGTTTTAAATTTAGAGAGAATATTTATCTCTTTACTCGCTTAATAGATCTACTCAATATAAATGTAGAAAACCGAAGTAAAATAAATTCAGGATGAATTTATATATCATGCAATCTCAATTTAGATACTTATATTCAATCAAATTTTCGAAAAGATAAAGATATTAGTCTTGCAATTTGATAGCTAAGATTGGTATTACTGATGTGATTGGTTTGGAGATCTACTTGTTAATATACAGAAGAGAAAATTCGTGGTTACTACTAGAATAAATATTGGTTTTTTTTTTTTTTGTTGCAATGAATAAATATTGATTTTGTTTCAAGACATGAGCATAAAGTCTATTTATATTGGACCCACAAAAAAAATAACAATAATGATAAATAAAATCAAGTCATTTGGGATACATTTCTCTTCATGATTGTGATGCGACATAAGATACTTTAAGTGAAGTTTAAAAAAAGCCTGATTATTAGCAATCTTTATATATATATATATATATATATATATATATAAAAGATTTTGAATAAAGTTAGTTTAATTAATATTTTTATTTATAAAAATTTAGAAAAAATATTCAGTTTGAGTTTCATACGAACTGTCAATCAAAATTGAAGTTTAACACTTTTATAGTAAATATAAAAGAATGATGTGCAATACAATGCACATCCTAACGAATAAAAAGAGTAAATATTATCGTATTATTCTTCAAGATATAAAAAATTTTCTTAAAATTTATTTATGAATTGTGGGGTTATTCCAAGTTGGATTTAACAGAAAAATCATGTGAAATCCCTCTACAAATTGAACATTTAGAGAAATAAGCAAAATAATTTGAAACACAAAGAGCAAAGGTACTTTTGTTTATAGGCTCATGCAATCTTGAGTAAAATGATATGAAGATGTCCCAAAAAAGGAGAATAAAGAAGGGGGAAAAAGCTAGGAAAAAGTGAAAAAATAGCATAATTACCAAACATGATGTAATTCCATTTCAATCTCATATGTACACAAATTAATAGCTTTGGAACCAAATCTTGTGGGTTCAAGATTTGAATGTGATTTGATTCAATGTTTTAAAGAAATGGGGTCCTATGTTCATCATTTTTATTCTTACTACTTGATACCCTATCTATATAGGTTTACATTGGTTGGCCCATCCAATAATTTTTTTTCTCATTATTTCCACTCTTTTATATATATATATATATATATATATGACATATTTTAATATAATTTGTATTTTTTAAAATTCATTAATTAGATTATAAATATGTAATTTTTTAATCAATTTATATACCATATAATACTACATATATGCTTATATATTGAGATAAAAAAAATAGGCATTTTTGAAACAACAAATTAACAAAAACTAGGAAATTTACAACATGAACTTGGCATTCAATGGTCATAGATTGACAAATAGAAATTTATATTTATTGCTCAATTTACAACTAAAATTTATAATAAATTTGGAATTGAAATTGGACACCTAATAATAGTACAAATCTCATACTGTTTTTTTAATATTACCCCTTTACCCTTTTATAATTGATCAAGAAGACTCTCTATTAATGAAGCATGTTTTGCTATATATAATAGGATTCTTAATTTTTGTCTTAAAGATATCAAATGGTTGTTAATGATGTAACTTTTTTTTTAACACATATATTCTCAATTAGTCAGCTAGAATCATATATTGAGATTAATTTTGCTTATGTCAAATAGGACCTCAAAGGTAGTAAAACACTCCCTCATAGATTTTAAGATAGCTTGTACCCAAAGCACGAACTTCTAATTAAACTGAAAAATATTCACTATCATCTCATCCACACTTTCATAGGTATGTAACTTTCTTTTCTCTTGCTTCCACTTGTAATCAACACATGATAAGGAAGTCTTAGACCTTAATTAAATAATTTAACATTTTTTTTTTAAGAGAAAAATAAAATCAAGCTTCATTATTCAATAAATTTAATCTACAACTAGGAGAGTGCAAGAGTATGAGCCTCCAAGTTTGCTTGCCTCCCCACCCAATTGACAACCACATTACCATGTTGCCTAATTAAAGCCCTGCAATCTCAAACAATTAAAATAAGTTCAGCAAGTGTTTGAAATTCATCAAGAGAATGTGATATTACTTCATCTACCTGTCAAATCTGCGCATTTTATCATGTCAAAGAATGTAAATATGACCATTGTCAGAATGAAAAGAATGAACTTTTTACTGTAATTCTATGTAATAAAGATAAGCTCTTAATTTAAGAAAGCCAAAACAGGTTTTATAACCTACATGGGGCTGCAATCTCACAAAAATTAGTTTAATTCTATCAAAACAGGATCGTTTGTTGCGGTAACTCAGTACTATGAATATTGAGTGAAGAAATATTAACATAACAACAATCTTCAAGTATTTTCTTTGAAGAAGCCAGTCAAATTTTTATTAGCAGGGCAGCACAGCCCATGACGCCAATCGTTAAAAGAAAAATCAGATTTACAAACATGCTGAGCATCTCGAACGAAAAGTACGATTCAACTAATACAAAATTCTGAACATATTATACTACACCTCCATTTAGATGACATTGCACAGAAGCCAGCATTGGTAATATTTCTCTATGCATCAACTACACTTAACAGAAAAAAGAAACGGTTGGCAACAACTCATCATTCTACTTACACATTTTTGCAGCTCTCCAAGCTTTGTTGCCTTAGCTCTGGGAATCTCCACAGTGGCATTTAAAGTCAGCAGGTCCCTAAGATGAAATCATTGTAGTGCTAATTTTCATGGTCTAGGTTCTTTCTGATAGCTTCTATATAATAGATAAAGTGTATATACTTCAATCGAATGTCACGACACCTGCCCTGAGTTGGCTTCATCTCTAACATGGCCTGTAAAGAAACAAACTTCACATACCATTGACTAATGAATCAGTTTCCAGTCAAACTTCCCTAGTATCAAACTACAAGCTTCTTTGGAATTTTAGTGTCACTATACTGGTGCTTAAAAATTACCCTTTTTTTGGAACCAACAGCCACATAACCTCCCCCACCCCCCGACTCAACCCAACATTGAGCAGATTGTGCACTCCAAACAAATTTGGACCATCTTCCAGATATCCTGTGTCCATGTTCTTTATCTCACCGACAATATCCATCAAAGAAACTAAAATTGCCTGTCCTAAATACATTTCCCTTCACCATTTCTATCATGAAACCAAAACTCTCTTTCAGCCAATGGTACACCCCCTTCATTACTTCTGCAACAACTATGCTCTTGGCCATGTTATCAACGTCACAACCTCCTTTAGGGCTCAATTCAACCTCTAATGGCCCATCAAAGAATAGTGGGTACCCAAAAAAGTCCTAGTGCATCTATCACCATTTATCTCATCTCCTTCATAGAAGAAGGAGTTTGCATTATAGTCTTCCTTTTTACTTCTAGCTCCAATATGGGGTAAGAAAGTTCAAAAACTGACGTTGCTATTCTTCCATTACCAATTTGGCAGTTTTGAAATTAGAGAAGGCCCGAGGATTGTCAATGGTAGCAGTACTTTGGATGTGCTGGCATCAGATGTGCGCCTGTGCAGGTAATCAAACCAAGCAACTGAAAACCATGACTCGAAATCTCACAGTATTGATGACTGATGAGTGCAAATTGACCTATTATAAATTCTATTTGCCAGTTAAATGTAGACGAATTGCCTATCAACCATACCATAAATTGCTTTAATCACAATTCAAATAATATTGTCAACTAATCCTACGGTTATATGGCAAAGTTTAGGCTCCTGGTTTGAATGCAGCCTGCTTTTGCACCAGGGCATAAAATCCAATTTCTATTGGTCTACCTGTGGGACATAGCCAATTTGCTTCAGATCCTGAACCAAGCTGTCAATTATTTCATAAATCTTATCCGATTTAGGGTGTGATTCATTGAATGCAGTGAACTCATGGACCTCATCATCCATTTCAATGGAACTAGCACCTGATGGTTTTTTTACTCCAGTACTCTTCATTTGCAACCTCACATTGGCAGCACCATACCAATCACCAGCAGCAGCAAAAATATTTGACAACATTGTGGAGTTACCTGGATCTGAGGGTTCAAGTGTTACCAGGCAATTTTGTACCTTCTCTGCAAGTGCCACAGCATTATGCATTCTGCATGCCCCCAAAAGGGTTCCCCAAATAACAGCATTTGGTTCAATTGGCATGCTCTGCACAAGCATAAAAGCTTCCTTAAGATGTCCTCCTCGACCCAAAAGATCAATCATGCAACCATAATGCTCAATGTGGGGAGCAATCCCATAATCCTTTTCCATAGTATTAAAGTAATGAAGACCTTCATCAACAAAGCCTGCATGAGTACAAGCACACAAAACACCAATCAAAGTAACTTTATCAGGCTTAAACCCCTTTTGCTGCATTCTAGAAAAAAGTTGAAGAGCTTTTTTGCCATGCCCATGCATGGCAAGCCCTTGGAGCATGCAATTCCAAGAGACTATATCTTTCTTTGGCATCCCATTAAACACACTTAATGCCTTGTCCACCCTACCACACTTCGCATACATATCAACCAATGCGTTAGATACATTAATACTGCATTTAAACCTAAGCCTCTCAATTGAGGCATGAACTCTTTTCCCCAACCCATGCAAACCAGACTCTGCACAAGCAGCCAATATGCTGATTAGAGTCCCCTCATCAGGTCGTAATCCATTTGCCTCCATCTGATCATACAATGTTACTGCCTCCTTCACAAACCCTTTCTCAGCAAATCCAGATATAATTATAGTCCAAGTAACCAAATTCTTGACAGGCATTCTGTCAAACAAAATCCTAGCCATTTCCATATCTCCAGCTTTACAATATCCCGAAACCATAGTTGACCATGAGACAACATTCCTCTCTGGCATTTTCTCAAACAAGTCAAATGCTTCACTCATCTCTCCTGCCTTTACATATGCATCCAATATAGTGTTCCAACTAACCATATCTGTCTCAGGCATTTCATCAAACATTTTTCGAGCTCCACTCAAGTCACCAGCTTTTACCAACCCACCTACCATAGAATTCCAAGAAACAATATCTTTCTCCTCCATCGACATAAACAACTTCATTGCAGAACTAACGCCCAACAAACCACACCTACAATAACTATCAATCAGTGAATTGGGCACAAACAAATCCCCCAAAAGCCCATATTTCTCCACATGGCCATGAATCATTTGCACAATTGGCAACCAAGCCTGCCCATTACAGGCCTTCAAAAGAAAAGGGTATGTAAAATTATCAGCAAAAATACCATTCCTTTGCATATCAAAGAAAGTACCAAAGGCCAGTGAAGATTGAGAATTCTGTACATGAGCTCTTACCAAGGTATTATACAAATGAACATTGGGGTCTTGAATTTGATTAAAAACATTGATCGCTAAATTCATTTCATGACAAAGAGATAAAGCCGATATTAACTTAGGAACCACATAAAGATCTTTGTGGAGACCTCGTTTGATTATTTGAGCGTGAACTTCCTTAATGTGGTTTAGATTTGTGCATTTGTTGAGCTCTTGAAGCTTTTGCTCGAAGAGTCTTCTTGTTGAGACCCATGTTGGGGCTCTTATTGGTACTGTCATTAGTGCCGTTTTAGACGTGGAAGGCCGCTCGCATTGTTAGAAAGGCCGCAAGATTGAGTGGTTCCTGATAGAATTTGCAGATAAATTTTTTTTGAAAGTGAATTTTGCAGGTAAAATTAACTGTGGCAATCAGGGGTTTTGGGTTATTAAAATTTATTGGGTTGCGGCTTTTGAATAAAATATATATATATCGATTTTCAGTTTTCAATTTAACCCTTTTTTTTTTTAAAAAAAAAAAACTAATACTTGTGTTGAGCAAATCTAAATTTTAGGCATATTTTAGATAAACATTAAGGCAGGAAGTTTGCGCTGAAATAATAAATTTGCTGGCCATATTTTGATAGAAGTGAGCAAATCTGAACCGAAATAAAAAATAAATTAAATTATATTAAATTCGGTAAATTCAATTAGATTTATTCAGTTATTTTTTAAAATTTCGGCTTACTCATTTCGTTTTGATTTAAAATATTAAAAATTGATTAAATCAAACTAACAAATTATATATATATATATATTATAAATTTTATAGTAATTAATTCTTATTTTTATATAAAATAAAAAATTATAGTTTATAATAATTAGTTTTGTTAGATGATAGTCGATAAAATCATAAACTATAATAATTTATTCTAATTTGTGTTAACTAATTTTAATTTTATGGTAATTAATAAAATTATGATAATTGATTTTAATTTATGTTAATTACAAAGTTTTATTTTTAATTTATGGTAATTTATAAAATTATGATATTTGATTTAAATTTATATTAATTGATAAAATTATTATGATTGATTTTAATTTTTTTGCAATTGATAAAATATAGTAATAATTATAATTTTTGTTAATTAATAAACTAATTTATAAAATATATTAATGTATTTCAGTTATCTTCGATTTATAATATATTTCGATTTAATTTTTCATATATGTATTAGTCTTGTTCATTTATTATAATCTAGTTCTGTTTAAACCGAACTTATGAACATTTCTAACTTTGAATAACATGTTTGCGCTGAGCATGGTTATACATTAATATACTTTGGATAACATGCTTGGATAAATTTTCAGTCTAACTTTTTAAATAAAATTTTGGTATACTTTAATCAACTTTAGGTATATTTTAAATGTTGTTATATTTGAAATTTTAAAAGTTATTTTTAGTATTTTTTGGAAACAAAAATTTAAATGAGATATTTTTAAAAATATTTTAGCAATTTTTTTCCATTTTTGAAAATTTTCCCAAAATAAAATTATTGGGCTGGTTTATATATATATTATAACCCAATTTTGCATTTTCTTGCACAACACTACCAAATTTTCATTTTTTGCACAATATTTTTAATTATGTATTTTTACACTTTTTCAATTTAAAAAATCTGAATAAAAATTGAGAGTTTTATATAGATTTTTTTTTTGAAAGAAATATAGATAAATAATAAATAGTTCAGGGGCTTAATATGATATAACATTAAAATTGAGAGTCTTAATATTGACACAATGAAGTTTAAATATGCATTTGGCTAAAAAGGGCAAAAATTGCTCTCTTCTAGTTTTGGGGGGTTTTCCTTCACACACACAACTCGTATTTTATCAAAAATAAGCCCTTATTAACTAAAAGTAAATTAAAAATGTCAAATTAGAGGGTTTCATTTAGATAAAATTAAAAATTAGAGGGATTAATAAAAAATTAAATTTAAAAAGCTTAATTTTGATAAATAAAAAATGAAGAGTGCATTACTTACAATGTAAAAAAACATATATTTTTACATAAAATATTAATTTTTATTATAAAAATTAAAAATATTTTATAAGTAGAAAGATATATATATATTTTAATTATAAATGTATAATAGAACGTGTATAAAAAATATTGCTAGTATTTATCATAAAAATTTGAAGAGTTCAATGTGAACATCTAGAAGCTAATTAACTTCATTATCTAAATTGTAAAATAAAGTCAATGTGAATAATTATTGCTGATTAGAGTTTAAACTCTGAGTTGGTCTCCTCAAAATGCCTATTTCAAGTGTATTAGGAGGATTTCAGAAATTAAATTTTTTAAGGTATTGTTTTGCTAATAATGATAAAATTGAAATGCATTAATCCTTTTATTTATGGCCTTTATTATGAATATCCAAAAATTTAAGGACCTAAAGGGTATTTTCTCTGCGGAAAGTATTTTCCTTTTGAAGTCTATTTCGTCATATTATAGTATCACTATGCTATATTATGCTCTGCCCGTGACATTGTCCAACCAAAACACACATGTGGAAGCAGCTTCTTGCCGATGAGTAGCTGAGACGGAAAGTGGCGGAGGCAGGGGAGAGACTCTCAGTCCCATTTCGCATTTTTACCTAGCCCAATTGTCACCTCCCCTCTACAAGTCTACACCAAAAAACCCCTATTTTTTGTTTTCTCCCTCTTCTCTCTGCCTTTGGGTTTTCTCTCTGTTTCAAGGGTTGATTCTTGTTGGCCTGAGCTCTCTTTCGCACTCTACCATGGAGGCAAAGCTGTTGAAAGCTTCCTGTCATGCGTTACTGTCTCCGCGGGCATCGAGTTTTCAGAGGAAAAGCTTCTATTTTTGTCCTCAAACCAGGAAAAGTTGTTTGCCTCTCTTTTCAAGCTTGGCAAAAACACGCATTTCATCTTTACAAGCATCTGCCTCTTCAATCGGGTATTCAGATTGCAGTTCCTTTACTTCATTTGTTAATTTATTGCAATTATGCTTTTAACTCTTGATGGGTTTCATTCTGTTTATTTTTCCTCTTTTTGTTGTTCTCATTTGCTTTTTTTTTTCTTTGTTTAAGGTGGTTTATCTTATTTTTCAATTTTAATTACTTTTATCATATGATTTTCGTCTAAATCATTTGATGTACATATATTTGTATTTGAAAATTGTCTACCTCTTGTTCATATATGAAAATTTGGTAATTTATCTATATATTGATATAAGGCTGATTTAGTATGAAATTTTGTGCGCTTGCTTGGACAAGCATACTTATGGACTATAATATCATATTGATATGAGGCTAATTGGCTTAGCTTTGGCAACCAAGATGAACTTTCTTCCAGCAAATCAAATTTTAAGAATAGGAAGTTCTCTACTTTGATCAGTTGCAAATTAGATATTTATGAACTGATCATTAGTGATAATTCATTCATATGCTTTTAGGAAGCATTTTTTGGTGTAACGAGTGTATAAGTAATTGTCCTTGTTTAAATGTCTCCTGTAACATTTGAGTAAGAAATTTTCTTATGATTGGATTGTTAGTTCCACTGAACGATTATTTATTCACAAAGTTTAGATTGTATTTGTTTTTACTAATTTTGAAGTTGAGTCTGTTTCTAGTTTGCAACATATGTAATTTCATTCAGCTGGAAATTCTCTACTTCGATCACATTCAAATTAGATATTTATGAACTGATCATTAGTGATAATTCATTCTTGTGCTTTTAGGAATGCATTTTTCGGTGTAAGGAGTGTATAAGTAATTGTCCTTGTTTAAATGTCTCCTGTAACATTTGAGCAAGAACTTTTCTTATGATTGGATCGTTAGTTCCACTAAACTATTATTTACTCACAAAGTTTAGATTGTATTTGTTTTTACTAATTTTTAAGTTGAGGCTGTTTCTAGTTTGCAATATATGTAATTTCATTCCGCTGGAAATGATTTTAACATGTTGACTTCTATTGGTCTGAGTCTTTGAGGTTTGAAAGTAGGTTTTCTTTCTATGCAGATTAGAAAAGAAGAAAAGGGTGGATATGAGTGAAAATTTGACTCTTGAAAATATAAGAAGTTCCTTGATTCGACAAGAGGATAGCATCATATTTAGCCTTTTAGAGAGATCCCAATACTGTTACAATGCTGATGCCTATGATCCTGATGCTTTTCCCATGAATGACTTCCATGGTTCTTTGGTTGAGTACTTGCTCAAAGAAACTGAAGAACTCCATGCTCGGGTATGTTATGTTTAAGCTTCTAAACCTTTTGGAGAAAGAGTATATCATGATTATGCTTTTGCTCTGATTTTCTTATATTGTATCTTACATTAGATTGGTAGATATAAAAGCCCTGATGAGCACCCATTCTTCCCTGATGAGTTGCCAGAGCCAATGTTGCCACCTCTGCAGTACCCACAGGTAAGATATAGGATACAATATGAATATTGATTGTAGTATTTGCTAAAAGGTTGCCATTGCCTTTATTCAACGATCAAGATCCAAGCAAGAATCTATTTGATATTTTGTTGTGTTGTTTCAATCTAAAGGAACTACAAGTTACTGCTGTACATTATTCAAAAAATTAGTTCTGTATGAGACATCAACAAGGTTGCAGTTTTTTGAACTTGTAAAGTATAGTTTATACCAAAAGATTTCAGCATATTGGAGCCAGTTACTTTTATGTGTATGTGATATGAATCCCTGTCAACGCTATTGTATGAGCATGATCAGTTAGAACATATTTAGACTGATTTTCTAGTAGTATAAGATATACTGGTTTAATTATTTTTTATAAATAGACATCCCTTCATAAATGTAGTGCATCTGAACTGTGAGTGAGCCCAAAGTTTTGTGCATGCGTTCTTGCATGTTCAGACTTCTGCTTTTATTATTATTATCATCATCATCATCCTCGACTTCTTTTTTCCTTGTGTAACAGGTGCTGCATCTCATTGCTGATTCAATTAATATAAATAAGAAAGTATGGGAGATGTATTTCAGAGATCTTTTACCTAGATTGGTTAAGGAGGGAAATGATGGCAATATTGGATCGACTGCTGTCTGTGACACAATGTGTCTACAGGTAGGCTTTTGACTAATTTATCCACTTTATGACCAATTCAGATAATTTTGAACAACTACAGTGGAAATAATTATGATCGTGTCTGATAGAGAGTAGCTACATAGGAATATTCTAGAATTAGGGCACCTTAGGGACAATGAAGAGCTGTTAGGTCTTTCTAATCGTTAGGTTTCGGTTATAAAAGGGAGTGGGGAGCAAGGGGGGAGCAGGCTGAGTATTTTCCAATAATAGGAAAAGGCAAAATTCAACAGCTCCAAGTGCTCAAAACAGAAGAATAATATAAGACTTTACTGCTGAAATTTGAAAGATAAACTCTGCTGTTACTATAACAATGGAGCAAAGAAATAAAGAACAAAGAAGAAAAGCAGAAATTCTGTGAGCAAATCACAGCCCAGGTACAAGGTCCCGTTCTCTGAGCAAAACAGAGACCCAAATAATCCAAAATACTCAGCTTGCAAAGGAAGAATGGGATTTATTACAAGGAAATAATGCTATGGAAAGTAGGAAGTTCTGAATGTTAGCGAGAGAGAGCTTCTTGGGCTGGAAACTGTTCTTGTTAGTTTGTTCCCCTTTTTTCTTTTATTTTTAAGCGACCTTTGTGCCTAAAGCCCCAGATATCCACCTTGTGCGGGGCCAAGTGAGTGTGGCCCCCTCAAGCCTCAAGGTTTGAAAAGTGCATTGGCTCTTAAGGTGTTTAGGGCAAACCTTAACCATATTTTGTTTAAATAATATAAATGGCTCCCTTCTTTTGTGGATGAACTGTACATTGCAATTCGTTGATTAATGGTGCATGCATTGTCGTGATTGCAGGTTCTTTCTAAAAGAATACACTACGGAAAATTCATAGCAGAGGCCAAATTTCGAGCCTCTCCAGATGTCTATAAAGTAGCCATTGAAGCACAGGTATATCCTTTGCTGGCTGGGGACCGTGTAAAAATTCTCTAGGATCTCTCAAATCATATATTCTGTATGCTCACCTGGATGGAAGTTCTGAAAATTGCAGGACCGGGATAAACTGCTGGAATTGCTGACATACAGCAAAGTAGAAGAGGCAATCAAGAAGAGAGTGGAGGTAAAAGCCATCACTTTTGGGCAAGAGGTGACAGTAATATGCGACGGACATGAAAATGAACCAGCATACAAAATAGAACCAAGTTTAGTTGCAGACTTGTATGGAGAATGGATCATGCCATTGACAAAGGAAGTTCAAGCGGAGTATCTATTGAGAAGGTTGGATTAAACTTTGCAATGGCTGTTCATGATCATATAGAAGTGTTTAAATACTCAGCCGGTTGATACTTGTAGCTTGTAAATTTGACCTCTGCATGAGATGAAAAGGATGCAAGGTTTTCTGCGTAAGAAGATATTAGATAGTAATAATTTATGTAAAAAGATATCCTATGCTTCACATGTATATGTTGATGAGTATAGACAGATCAATTTTCAAGTATATGTTTTGGATAAAAAAAAAGAAAAAAGGGTTAAGTAATATTTGACTCTATATTTATTCATTTTTGTCATTTTTGCTTCCTAGGTCAAGTTCGTTACTCAAAAAGAACGGGAAATGATATTTTATACGTAAATTGGTGGTTTGGGATTTCAATATTTCTATTTGGTATTTCATATAATAGGAATTGAAATTCTATTTTTTAATTTAGTGTGATTTTATAAATAAGGACAATAAAATTAAAAAATTAATGTTTTTTCATATTCATCTTTATTTTAACAGTTATATGTTTTATAACTATTAAAATGTTTATTGAGAAAATATGTCTAGAAGTGTTATTGGAATATAAAATGTTTATTTCCACATATGAAAAAAAGAATATAAAATATTTATTGAAAAAAAAAAACAGAAAATGGATTCTAAAGACATAGAAAATTAAGGAATTGAAACTCTAAAAAATTAAGTTATTAGAATCCTATTTCATATAAATTACAGTACCAAACTTAAATTTGGAATAAAAACTTTATTCATATTCCAAAATTTAGCAAACCAAACATGCTCTTAATTTTTTTTTTTTCCAGTTTGTCTTCTGAATCCAGTTTTTGATTCACTTGTTTTACATCTTAAAGAGATATAATTTTCCACTTCCAATACATTATTGTTATATTGAATGTTGATATAACAAGATAATATGTGTAATGCTTCACTTATATAATAGGAATAATCCCATCGTATAAGTGAAATGCCACATAACCGACTAAGTGATCCTATCCGAATTAAAATTTTCTTTTCTCTTAGTTTTCATTACTGTTTCTATTTAGTTGCTTACATCAGATTAGATATGCATTTTCAATTTTTTTCATACATCATAGCGTATACATACATATTACTTGTTATAATTATCATTCACATTTTAAATATTTTCATTTATAAAACATACTCTTTATATATGTGCAAGACATTATCTAAACCCAAATGTATGGTAAAAATCAAAATGAAAGTACGAAGTAACCGACCCAACAGTTGGACCTTCAGTGTCTCCTCTAATATAGGATCAGGCTCTTCTTGATTAACTTTAAGTTAATATCTACAAGTTCCATTTCTTGCATGAGAAAAATCCACGCTGAGCTATTTCTAACTTAGTGGTACATATAAACATTTAAGTTCTTTTATGCAGTTACACAAATGCATGACATATATTTCATGTCAAGTATCACAATATTATTGCATGGTCATAAAAGAATGAACATACTATTACATACGATTATATCATATTTTTATGGCATCATATATCTTATTTATCAATTTAACTTACTCCATAATGTAATTATAATTCATGTCATGCCAAATTCATGTAAACAAATTTATATTAAATTATACAGTTAACTCTTACCTTCTTCCTCGTGTCATTAAATTTATTTCCATATATTGTCTTAATTTAATTTATTTTCATTTCTTATTTTAATTAAATGGTTATTTTCATTACATGTATATTTATTTGTTATATTAAATATTCATTTTATGATTGCATAACTAATTAATTACAGAGTTAGAATCATGTCATTATATAATATTACATTTTGTTTGACCAAACAAAGGATATTAACATGCTATAGTTTTATTCTCAAACTATAAGGAAGATACACGTAATACTTACATAATCAGATGCAACCAATTTTCAATGCATTTTATACCACTTTAAAGTCCAAATTATTCATCTATTATATTCAATTTATAAATCAATATTGGAAATGCATATGACATTTTAATACGCATTCATACTCAGTCCATGCAAATTCCATTGTTAAATATTTTGCTTTACATATATAATCACATTTGTTCTACAATATATATCACAAAAGAAGTTTCATATACTAGTATAGTTTTTGTGCAACGAATAAATAATTGTTTCACATTCAACTTGTATACAATAATCTTTCATTATTTAATTTACTTATAATATTATTACTACTATTATTATCATTATATTTTATTTTGTTTTAGTACAGCTCATAACATCTATATCTGAACTAATTAATAAGAATACAAGGCTGCCATTATTGACCTATTTAATATTGTCATTACCGGTCTGTTTAAATAATAGTATCATCATTGGATTTTTTAAATAATATTGTCATTACCGGCATGTTTAAATAATAGTATTATCATCGGCTTTTTAAAATAATAATGTTATCACCGACATTTTAAATAATAGCGTCACACTGGCATTTTAAATACTAGTGCCATCACCGGCATTAAGATCATATCATGTGCATAAATTTCTTCCTCTGATTGGCATGTCAACTATCCACTATACTAATTCAATGCTATATGTAATAGGGCTTTAATAATATAGTCAACATTATTGTCATCACAACTTCCTTTTTAATATTACAGACACATACACAGATATATATCTATTACAAATTATAATATCTCATGAAAAAAATCATAGTACATATTTTATGCATATAACAGATTCCAATCCTGATATTGGCTTCAATTTCAGCCTCCTTATAATTAGATTCAGACCTTATAATCTTCTGTGAACTTTTAGTTTATTGACTTAGCCTGAACTTGCAAAAAGAATCATCTGAATCCGAATTTCATACTAAAAGATATAACCGTTTTACCATGAAGTGTTCAATTAAATTTTATCCAACATTCATTTGGTATTACAAATCCAAATTTTGTAATTTATTTTGGATCTAGTTGCAAACTAAATTACAACTTTTGTTCTTCATAATATTTTTAATACTATAAATTAACTTTCATTTCCAATGGTTTCATACCAATCCAATTACTACAACAAAAGTTATGATCAACTTTATTAAGACTATTCCCTTGGTTTTGTAACAAGGTATCTCATGTGTTTAATTCAAATTAATTAACTTTTTAACCATATGCAATTATGTTTATGTCCAAAATTTGCAGATTTTAAATACATTCTTAAATCTCAATATTTCATACCAACTTACTATCAAACTATAAAAATGCCAATTTAACACATAACATTGCAAACTAAATGCATATTACAAAATTTTCCTAATTATATGGCATGTATAATTTTTTATCAAATTATTCAGTGATATGTCATAACACATAAATTCATCACTTTTCCAACAATGCATACATATTCACAACTCAACATATCATTTCAAGTTCATAATTATGCCACATTTCATAAAATTACTAATTGAGCATATACATGCACAATCAAACATGCAAATGGCGAACTAAAATGTAAATATCTACAGCCCTTAATAGAGCTTTACCCAAAATCCAAACTTGCGGAGCTTGCTTATTCTACTTGATAGTCACCTCCTTATCCAACTTGTTAAGACCCTAATTTGAAAATGTAATTGACCAATATATTGTTAGAATTATTATCATTAATATGATTTAAATAAATAACTAAAATTTTTTCTAAGTGGCAATGTGATATTTTGGGGTTGTTGACTCTATCACTTTTTTACGCTTATTCAATTTATATGATTCTTATTTCTAATTAAATCTAACACATAGAATTATAACTTGTTGAAATTTCAGAACTTTTGGAGCATTACATAATTTTTGGCGTAATTCCAAAATATATTCTGTCTTCTGCCCTTAGGTAGTTTGATGTCACCAAATTTAAAAATTTATAACCCACAACGTGTAAATTATCTTATGATGAAATCTATAGACACTTAGATTATCCAAAATGGGATATTTTTCATGTTCACGACCTTTATCAATTCGGCCTTTAAGGCTTTTAATTAATAGGGATAATATGACTGATCTAGTACATAACAACAACCTAACCAGTATCTATTATTATGATCATAACTCACAAAATACACAACCTTTTAATGTAATATTTTCAGCAAAATATACCTAAAACATAGCGCTCAAATTTTTATGTTTTAACATTCATCTAGTTCGGCCTATAAGGAACTCAAAATAGAGTATAAAATTGCTACAGCTACATAAGTATAAGAAAACTGTTCAATTAAGGGACAGTCAGGGTTCCCTTTACTATAACTCAACATCCACCAGGAATATGATCATGAAATTTAGTATACAACTAGATAATATAGATGGATACAACTTTTATGTTTTGAATTTCCTCAAATATTGCCCTTAAAATGGTCAAAACAAGTCAACACAATAGGATATCCTATTGATACTCCTTTAGGAACTAGTCTCAATCAATTATACATATCTTTTTCTGTCAACCCAATCTTGCAAAATTATTAATATAGTCATAAACTTAAGATATAAAACTACAATTTTTATGTAACACTTCTTCCGAATCAGTTTCTATGGGCATCAAAATCGAAGTACAACACACTGCCACAATATAATCCTAATAGCTATAAACAACCTAAGAACAATAGAGAAGATATTACTTATCAAGAACAAGTTAGTTTGATATTAATCTTGAGTGGAAATATGGAAGAATTAGACATACTATTGGAAGAGGAAGAAAAGTGGAGAAGAGATTGAAAGAATTGTGTGGAAACTAGGCTTTTAAGCCAAAATAAAACACACCACCGACTTACCTCTCAAATTCCCATCCATTCCTTTTTTTTTGGCAGCCATTTTTTTTTTCTTCTTCTTTTATTTTTTTCTTATTTATTTATTTCCATATTTTCACATATATTTATTTTCGCTAGTCTTTATAAAAAAATTACAATTTAATCATGTGGTATAATTTTATCAAATTTACTTTGTCAATTAATTTAAATTATTTTAAATTCTAATTTGGTCATTTATTCCATTTTATTTTTAATACTTTTCTTGTGATTTTTATATATATCGCTTATATACTTATTTTTACAAGACTATAATTAGTGGACGCTACAATATATCAGTATTAGAGAGTGATACATTACATCTTTCTAAAAGAGGAATACTACCAGTATTTCCTTATATAATTTTCATCATACACTCCCAATGCAAAAGTGATATGTGTCTCTTTTTTATATAAGGCATCAATTTTTATTATAAAAATATTGATATTTTTTAAATAAAAAAATATATGACATTTTTGCATTGGGAGTGTATGATGGGAATTATATAAAAAAGTGTTGGTAACACTCATCTTTTCTAAAATGTAAGAGAAATAAGGGGGTTTTTGCCTAAACATGCTGAAAAAAAAAATACCATGTATTGCATGGAAAATTATTTTCTTCCATGTGTCAAATTGTGCTAGATGGGATGGGGAACGGGTCATAGTGTCAAAAATTGCTATTCAAAATAGCGATTAGTGATTTACAGTGAAATCACTAGTCACACAAGCAATTTTACTATATCTATAGTGAAATCGCTAGTATAACTAGTGATTATACACTTTGTATAGTGTAATCGCCAGTTACACTAGCGATTATAGGTAGGCATCCTTCAGACGAGACACAGGTGGTGGCAGACCTATTTATCACTTGTTGGACTAGCGATTTTAGATCACCCACAGTCACTTATGAATACCCCCATTTGAGAACCTCCCGCACCCAAAAATAAAGGAAAATAATTTAAGAGAGATAGAGTGCTTGGAAGAATGATAAGAAATATTTTTAAGTGATTTATTTAAAAGAAGCTTTACAAAAGTATAAATTTAGTGAGTCTTATTTATATTTTTTTGTAATTTTTCATATGATAAATTATAATATATTTTTATATTGAATTTTACTGAATTTTTAAATGGTTATTTTATATGCTAAAAATTTATTTTTATTTATATTATTTTATAGGCAGATCATTAGTAAAAATTACAAATAGGAAAAAAAATGGTGAAAGAGTTGTTTTAGGTATGTAAATTTTTTTTAATAGTTAGATTTTATTTTATAATATGTATGTAATTATTATAAATTTTTAGAATAAATAAGTCTATTGGAAAATTTTTTAGAATAAATTATTGTGATGAATAAATTTTTAGAATGAATTTCTGCATCATCTGGCCATAGCATAGTTCATGTAGAATAAATCATAAATTTTTAAAATATAAAATAAAAAGAACTAGTTTTATATTATTAAAATAACACAATATGAATTGAAGAAAAATAAGACTATAATAGGTATTATAGCCGAATAAAGTAAAGTGACAAAATTAAAATTGTTGCTATAAAATAAGGCAATGTGAAGAGAAGATATTGTTAATTTGCTAGTGTAATTAATTTAAAATTTAATAAAGAAAAATAATTTTTGTTGATCATAAAATACTGAATATATAATTCAATATATAATTTTTTCTAATTTTATAAATAAAAAAATCATATATTATATTTTGATAATAAAATAAAAATAAAAATTATATGCATAAAATAAATAATATTGTAATGCAATTAGTAAAGTAATAAAAGTTTATTTATACATAATTAATATTATATGCATAAAATAAAAATTTCTTTATATAGTTAATTAATTATTTTTATTATTTTATTGTTTATATATTTTTTGCAATTTTATAAATAAATAAAAATCATAAATTTTTTTTTGATAATGAAATAAAAATTAATATTATATGCATAAAATAAAAACTTATATTATATGCATAAAATATTTAATATTAATAAAATAAAAATTTATGTTATATGCATAAAATTTATATCATATAATAATTTAACGTTATTAATTTATTGTTTGTATATTTTTGTGCAATTTATTAAATCATTAATTTGTATTATTTTTATCATTATTGACAATGTGTTATAAAACAAAAATAGTAATTATTAATTTTTTTGGTTATTTAATTTGTAGTTTATAAATATGATAAGTTTACCATGTATCGTTGCTTACCAAGCCGAAAATATAATTTAGAATCAATCCGATATTGATTATGAAAAAGGTTTTTTGAAAATAATAAGGAGCAGAGATAAATTATCTATACAAGAACTTATTGATAAAGTAAGAAATGCAATGAGAATAGATAATACTCCTAGAAAATTAATGAAAATTATATATGGGAGTCCTATGTTAATGTTGGAAGGAAATGTGAAGTTCGGCTGTATTGACATATGAGATGATGATGATGATGATAATATGATTATGGTATATGAGCATCATGGAAAATATGATTATTGCTTGAATTATATTGAGCTGTATATTAAAACTGAGGAAATGAATGTCAATTCTAATGATGCAGCTGGAACTTCTAATATAAATAAAGAGTGTGAGAATGATGATGTAGAAGATGAATGTGAGGGAGATAATGATGATTCTGATATTGATGAATATGAGGAGTTGGAAGATGAAGACGACGACGACTGTAATATAATAACAGACACAACTCTTGTTGGTGATTTAAGCAGTGGATATTTAGGGGGTATGGAGGATGATCTAATGCATGTTAATCCTTATGCAGAAGATAGTAGTATGATATTATGTGACCTATCAAAAGAGTCCTTTAAAGGAATGAGTTTTTATTCCAAAGAAACAGTCTGAGCAGCAGTAAAGGAATACTATTTGAGTCGGAATCAAGAGTATATGGCTGAGATTGCTAAAAAAAATATATTTGTACTCGTATGCAAAAAAAAAAAAAAATTGGGAATGGTTGCAATTGAAGATTACATGCAACTCAAAAATTAGGGGAAGTATCTTGGGAGATAATTAGATATAATGGCCCCCACAGTTGTACTAGTTCTGGTAGGTCACAAGATTATAGACAGTTGAATTCACAATTGATATGCAGCTATATTGAAGATATTGTTCGAGAGGCACCACAGATCAAAATTAGTACATTAGTGGCTAACATCTATAAGACTTTCAATTATACGCCTTCGTACAAGAAAATATGGCTTGGTAAGCAGTTAGCCATTGTTAGGTTATTTGGAGATTGAGATGAGCCATATCAAAAACTCCGTCAGTAGATGACAGCTGCCATGAATGCTAATTCTGGGTCCTATTATGTAATTGAAGACGAGGCTCATTATATTCAAAATTATTTAGATACAACATGTTGCGTATTCCAATAGTTGTTTTGCACATTTAGACCTTGTATTGAAGGCTTTAATTACTGTAGGCCAGTTTTTGTATGTGGATAGAACATTTTTATAAGGCAAATATATATGGTGTTTACTAATTACCTTCGGATTCGATGGAAATAATAAGGTTTTTCTTGTTGCATTTGCCATTATTGAAAAAGAGTATAAAGATAATTGGAGCTGGTTCATGAACAACATCAGGTTGTATGTGACAAAAAATGAAGATTTGTGTGTGATAAGTGATCAACATGCTATAATAATTTATGCGATGCAACATGATTGGTAGAAAATGTGTGCTCATTGTTATTGCATTCGTCATGTGGCTAGCAATTTTAATAAAAAATTCAAGAATAATAAACTAAAAGAGTCACTTAAAAAAGCAGGTCATCTACTTTCCATTAAATATATTCAAATTTGTACATTACCCATCTTTGTGGTAGCGGTGTAAACCATGAGGACCATTATTCCATATGTTGAGAGTATGTTGTCCTAAGATGTGATAGCCCAAAAGTGTTTGATGCATGAGTGTGATAATCCAAGAATGTATGATCCACGTATATATGATAGACCAGGCATCAAATATAGCTGCGAACCAAGATGAGTATACGATTGTGTACCATAATATGCAACAAGTTATGGTATAGTTACAGATATGGAGTTTGAAGGAGTAATTGGAAGTTCCTGTCAACGCTCAAATATATTTCTCGATCGAGTCCTGCATCTGACCGGCTGTGATGGACTAATGTTTCTTTCTTCATCAATTGCAGCATCTGAAAATGGTGGCACAAGCTATAAAGGTTGTGGTGGTAGCATGACAATAAGTATTCGTTGTTGTTGAACAGTATAAAACATGTCATCATTAATTCGGTGGATTTCATCAATATCATTGCTTAGACAAATATGTTCAATACTATCTAACTGCAAAAAATATAAATAAAAGTCAACTATTAATATCAACATATATGCAGATGTATTATTGTTGATTATAATTTGGTTAGATATAAAAAAAATAGAACTTACTATTGCTCTATAAGCACCGCTCGTTGGAGAAATTCATCGTTGTATGACATGTCAATATCACTCCATATACTCTAAATGGTAATGAAGTCTTTCAATAATTGGACTGATATTATAAATATGTTGCAATTATGCATTCCACATGGCAATCCATCGAGAATGCTGACGAGCCCAATTTATGTCCCTAGATCTCATATCATATGAGTGAAGCTCATCTATTTGTAATGACAAGTTTGGGATAGATTGTTGAAGTCCAAATTATCATACAACATGATCTGGATGGTGTCACTCAATAATGTGAAAGCATATCAATGGAACCACAGCTCACCAAATTTGTTGGCCATCCAAACAATCGGCATGAAGAATATGTATTAATTTCATTTGTATACGGCTCTCAGATGACTTGCATTCAATAAAAATCACTAATCAATAATGTGGTATTTTTTTTAAAAAAAATTTATATGTATGTATATATTCAGATAAAAATAGAGAAGTAATAATAAGTACATCATTAGTTTCGATTAAGTCAAATTTATATCTTGTATTTTTTAGAACATGGATAAACACCTCAGTAGTGATTTGTTTAGTGCTCTACCTAAAGAAAAATTTAAACAAACAAGTTTTGTTCTAATTTAGTAATATGAAACCATCTCAAGTCGTCAATAATGTTAATAAATACCGAAATTATAGTGGCTGAACTGAAAGTGGTGGTGCAACTGATGGTAGGTGATCTTATGCCTATAGTTGAAGTAAGAATAACGAACCACTAAAATTTTGTGCAGTAGGATCTGTGGCCTTGCATAACTCTCTATATAGTTATGCAAGACATGCTCCACCCCAACTGAAATGATGCACCGCAATCAAGTCTTCTAAAAGAGGAAGAAACATTAAATGCACCATTGTACTTGACTTGTCTGCAAATAGTATCCCACCAATGATGCGCAGAATGAATGCACGTGCATGGCAGTGAATAGTCTCATCATCTGCATCTTCTGGGAGATTACTGAATTGTTCACTTAGCCACCTTAAGTTCAATTTTGAACCCGTAATGACATTATTCGATGGTCTCACTCCTAATAATCACGCACATAATTCCACACAATCATAAGGTAACCCAGTATAAATGGTCACATCTTGAAGTGTAATAGTCATCTCTCTTTTAGGAAAGTGAAAGACATGAGTCTTAAGTCTCCATCGCTCAATAAGTGTAGTGATAAGATGGCAATCCAACTAAAAAAAATCTAAATTGAGCTACTCCTAAAAATCTAGTATACTAGAGTAGGTGTTGAACACGAGCATCAATCTCCTCCACATGCAATAATGTAGATGCATGACGACATGTGAGTATAGGAGACTCGAGCTGATCGTGCCAAATAGCCTCTAATCTGTGTACACATTGTAATCTCAATAATGATTGATCATAAGGGTCATATTGCATCGCATCTCTCTTATGGGGCTTCATATCTGAAAAAAAAAACATAAACATGTATGTGATTACTGATGACATATCAATAAAATAATTTGACAATACAAGCTAAAATATCAATAATAATTTAATAAGCAGATAACACAATATTAAAATAATTTGACAATACAATATGATACAATACAATTACTATTCACATGTGATTATTTTAGACAAATTTAATAAGTAGACAATGCAATAATAAAATTATTTGACGACACTATTGTTTTTGTTTGCATGTGACAATGTTTTGTGTATAAATAAAGAGTTTGTGAAAGGTGGCTAACACAAAACAACTGAAAATGGCTGGATTTTATGGAAGCAGTAGAGGTAACAACAAATGGATTCTTTCAGCATTTAACGATGATTATGAAAGTAAAAAATACATTGATCGGAGAGAGTACTATGCTAGCCTAGGTTGAGAATGGCAGTTTAGAATCAAAGAATCTGAATGTTTAGTGCAAGATCTAAGTGCACTATCTGTCCCAGTGGTCAAATATTATTCATTGATGATGGCGAAAAAAAATATTTTTAACTATGAGATTGCAATTAAGAGGATTCGTAAAGAAAATAATGGAATGTTACTTCATAGATCTAACAAAATGCTAAAGAGCAAGCAGTAGCAGTTGGTAGAGAACTTAACACATCAAAGGTGAATAATGCTATTAATTATTATAAATTTATTTCATGTGATAAAATGTCTGATGAAGAATAAAATGTTTTAATAAGTACTGCTTTATTCTGTTAATGGAATAAACTATGTTTTAATTTTACAACAATGTACTATTGCTTTTAATATTTTTAATAGTAATTATCATTATCTGATGATATTTATTTTTTTTAGTTTTTGATCCAAACATGGCAATCATAAATTATTCTAAATTAAATTTTATTTAAAAAAATATAAATTTTAATTATGATGAAAGTAATAAAGTAGAAAAAGCTTTAATATATATTTAGTAATATAAATATATAAATATATTTATTCTATTTAAGTTTGATTTAAAAATTAAGTTTAATTTAAAATAAAATATGGAATTATATTATTAATTATATTTCTATATTATTTTATTTTATTATATTTCTATAGTATTTAATTATTGATGCCCGAGTGGTTAATGGGGACAGATTGTAAATTTGTTGGCTATATGTCTACACTGGTCCAAATCCAGCTCAGCCCAATAATTCAATGATAAAATAAAAAAAAATTGGCAATTTCAAGGATTGTTCATAAAGGGTCCAATAAATTTCTTTATTTTTGAATGACAGTTCCAAAAAAGTATACTTCTATATCAAAAAAGCGTATTCAAAAAAATATTTGGAAAAGAAAATGATATTTGATAGTGGATGGTATTTTTGAATGATTGTTCATAAATGACTGATATATATAATTTTTAATAGTAATTAATACCGAATTTATTCTAAATTATATTTTCAGGTCTAATAAATAACAATACATGATAAATTTGTCATATTTATAAACTACAAATTTAATATAAAAAATCATAATTAATATTTTAGTTATATTAACTATAATCAAAATAGTAAAAATAAAGCAAATAAATGATAAATTATTTTATGTATATAATAATTTTATGATTTAAAAAAATTAATTTTTCCTAATAATATTTCAAATTAATTACATGATTTATAATTCACAAATAAATACATATATTATATACCAATGATTTTATTTAGATACTTTTTTATATTATTTCTCTATTTAAAGAAAATATTTTTTTAAAAAAATTAATTATTTTATATATATGATGTAATTATTTTTATAAAAAAACTATGCCACTATAAATTAAATATTTTTTTACAATATATTAAGTTCTTAATAAGTTTAGATAATTATTTTGTACGTCACTATTAGCCAAATATATTTTAAAATAAATTAACATTAAATAAATACGTATATATTATATAAACAACGAAAATAAACTTACAATACTACATAACAAATAAAATTACACAATAAAATATGAGATACATATAAAATTAAATTTCAATAAAATATCTACATATCTTAAATGGTTCTTTTAATTCTTTCTCCTTATTTTATTTATATTAATAATCAGAATATAAAATAAAATCACAATCAAAATATAATTAAAATAAAAATCAGAATATATGGAAAGAAAAAAAACTCACCAAAATTTTCAGAATTTGCTTCAGGTATTTTTTTCTCACTTATTTAGAAAGCTTTTTTCTAAATAAAAGAATAAAAAACTCATTAAAATTTTTTTTATTTTTTCTAAACTCACTCCCCTTCACTTTTTCTCTTCATCTCTTTTTCCTTTTAGAGAACGAAAATATGTTGGGAGTAGGTTAATAAAAATGGTGTGGTGGGAATGTCGGGATGGTAAATAGCCATTGAAAATCGTCACTTATAGTAACGATTTTCTGTCATTTCTGTCACCATCTACAGCGTAGGTAGTAGTTGGCACACATTGAAATCACTAGTATGACTAACGATTTTAATATTGAAATCACTATTATTACTAGTGATTTTAGTACAATTTTTACTGCTTTTACCGGCTTTTTCAAACCTTATAAGAATTGTAATATGCTGTATTTTTCTACTGTATAATTGCTAGTTTAACTAGCGATATTAATATTGCACTCACATCACTAGTAGTTTGAATAGCGATCTTAGTCCATCTTATCACCTCATCCGCCAGACAAAAAACTACACATAAAGAAATATGTTTATTTTCAATATATATTCATAATTTTTTTTTTGACACATTAAGATAAAAACCCTGAAATAAAGTAGACCAAAAGTAATATTTAATAAACGAACTAAATAAAAAAAAAAAAAGAATATTTTGGAAAACTAAACGGCTAAATTACATAAATATATAGGCCGTGACATGCTTTATGCCGAAAAATAAAAGAAACAGCCCGCCATTGACGAATTGTTATCCAAGCCTGCAAAGAAATCGTGATTGCTGCCTTTTCTTTATTTATTTATTTATTAAATTGATTAATAAACTTCTCATAAATTTAATTTAAATTTAAAAAGAAAAAAAAAAACCTTAAAAGAACTGTCCAAAAAATGAAACAAAGGAATATCCTAAATTCACAATACAAGAAACGGACTGAGCTTAATACTAATGGCGACAGCTTCCATTAAAAAAACAAAAAAAAACCTAATAGTGACAGCTTGTCTCAATAGGAGGATACAGTGATACAGATTTGTCCAAATTGTTATTGTTTTAATTTTGGATCTTTTCATCAGTTTATTAAATTAACATTTTTTTTAAAAGATAAAAATTTCTAAATAGGAAAGTCTCTCAATTTATTACACACTTAAGAGTCGCTTTGGTATTATTACATTTGGCTAAATTACTTTTTACAAATCGTTTTTTCATATAAAAAATTTAAAAATTAATTAATTAAATTCAAAAAATTCAAAATATATTTAAAAAGTTTCAAAAAAAATCCCAAATATTCCATTGGTATCTCATAAATTGTTTCGAGTTCATGACTTTTACGGTATCATTATCCCAGCAATTGATTTAAAATTGCAAGGTATAGTCTTCACTTGCAAGATATAATTTTTACTGGTATATCAATAAAATTTCAATTATATTTTTAAACTCTTCTTATACCTATAATTGATATTAATTTTAATTTGTAGGACTCGATCAATATTTTAATGTATCGTATTTATTTTTTATAACTAAAAGTATTGTGAAATAATAAAAATGCGATCCATTTAAATTTTTTATTTACATAAAATTTTCTCTCCTCCTTATAACTATCGTATCACCGTTTGCAATTAGTTCATTTTGCAATGCTTATAGGATGGGGAAAAAAAAGATCAGTTAAGAGATTATTTTAATTTCCAAGTAATTTTCAAATTGCAGAGACCATGGGATCGTTGTGTAGAACTCTCGCTTGAAGCTAATTAACCTTTTCTTGATAAGCAAACAGCTATATAAGTAATTATATAAATAAATAAATTGAAACCAGCCCAAGAAAAAAGGCCAAAAGCTTCGCGGCTTAAAATTCTGGTGTTCCAGGTGAAACCGTGAAGCTGAGAGAAGCAATGGCTAGCAGAGCTTCTTGGTTTGGCTCACCTACGCTGGTCGCGGTGGCTACGGCGGTGCTTATAGTGGTTTTGGTGCCAGAAGTTTCCGCAACTAGATGGACTGTAGGTTCCAACATGGGCTGGACTACGAATGTGAACTACACTATTTGGTCTCAAGGCAAGCATTTCTACAATGGCGACTGGCTCTGTAAGTCTCTTTCTCTTGCTTGTTTCTAGCTTCAGATCTATACTTGTTCACTTTCCTGATTATTTTACGCTATTCGTAATGATGGGTATTGGTTAGAATTTGATATACGATTTTAGTTCGTTTTGATTGGTCCTGGAGTTAAATGGATTAGATCTACTACTGCTGGTTTAATTGAAACCAATTAATAGTTGGTAGGTTCTCAGCTTTTTCTGTTTTTATCAGTCTTGGCTGGTTTGATTAAAAGCTTCTAGTGTGAAGGTCCTTAAGAGATTCTGCTTGGAGAAGTTAGTTTAAGTTTTGAATTTTGCTGCTGTAAATGTTTGGGTATCAGATCTTTGGTTTATCGTGTGAATTGCATTGAAGGAAGCACAGTTTGGCTGCTGGGAAAATGCAAGAGAAGTAATTGGCCATTGAATCTAAAACAGAATAACAGCTAAGATTGAAGATAATTTGTCGATTTTTTAACGAGTGTAGAATTAGAGATAATCATGCTATTTGTTTTTCCATTTGCAATTCTGTTTGAATGTGAAGTGCATGCTTCACTTCACTGATGTCCAAAGAAAAGACTATAATTTATCAAGATAAACCTGTGGTTTTGCTCATTTTTGTTCATTATTGTGCTGATTAGTAATTTGGCCAGTTCGGAACTGCAATTTTGCCTTTTAATTCTACAGTAAAATTCCACTTTGTTTCGTTTCTTGAATTTAATTTTCTTCGGTGGTGAGAGAGTTTTTTCTTTGCTCTTTGAGCCATTTATCATTTACTTTTTGATGATTCTGCTAAATAACATTTTGCTAACTTTTTTATGCTAAATATCTTTTCAAGGGTTGAGTTGCAAAGTTTAATTCGATTAGCTGTCAATTGTCCAATTTTGTCACTTTACTCACGTTTTTTAGATGAATGATTTTTATCATTGACTGATTATTTATTTATTTATTTTAATCAAATCATTGACTGGTTAATGATAAATTATATTTGCCCTCTTCTAGCTACAGTGAATAATAACATAACAACTTTACTAATTTTGATGCGGAAGTTAAGGTTATTTTTGACAATTTTCCCATTTTTTATCACCACATCTTAATAGTTTATTTGTTTCGTATGGTTTAACATAGTATGGTATTGGTTGGATGTTGTTTGTTACGATATCCAGAGACATGGTATTGTTTTGTGTGCTATCCTTAATCCAAAATTGCTCTCATCATATATTCTAAATACCAAATTAAAAGATTTTTTTTTATATATTCTTTGATTAGAAAAATGAAATCATTAATTTTATTGTTAAATTTGTTCATATAATATTCTCATAATGTATAGTGTTGCTTAAAAAATTAATGAGTAATAATTCGACATCCATTTTATAAGATTTAAATAAGAATTTTCTATTCTCTTAATTTAATTTAATTTAATCTTTGTATTTAAAGTAATTACAGTATCATACCATACATTACTACCTACTGTCAGCTATCCAAACAAGTATCACTTAGGTCATGCTTTGCTGGGCTAATACTATAATAAAGCAAAAGTTCTAGAAATTATTTAGTGCACTTCAAGCATGACGCCCTTCTCCTGCATTATGTTGGAGAAGTGACAAAATTTAATGGACGGCTCTAACCAGTGTGAGTCTGGCCGCTGCATTAGGAGTATCAAATGATATATGCGAGAAGTTTAGCCCCTCAGGCTTCAACTACAACATTTGGAGCCTCACGTCTCAACTTCATCATAACTAACCATCATAATGCAATCATAACCTAGAAGCTATGGGATTTTACTTCTGAATCCTTCGCACTTAGGCAGATTATGGGGGCGGATCATCCATGCATCTCAAATGTATTAGAATTTGGAATATAAGAAGTTTATACGTTGTATATAGTATCAGTCTTGGGTTGCTATTTGTTCTCTAAATCATGGTTTGGATGTGGAAATCATGTTAATCATTCTGGTAATACCACTAGCTAATGTTGGCAACACAGAAGACATGTTAATCACTGTCATTTGGCTAGAGCAATATGACTGAATGCATTAGAAACAATATGTTTCCCTTTCAAATGCGTTGCAACTTTGTTTTCCACATGTTCTGTCTCACCATATAGGACCATGAAACATCGCTTTCAAGGTTCTCAAAATTTGCATCAGTACTTGTAATAGACAAACAAAATGAAATTTGAAGCTCATTTCAGTTGCTTTGCAGTTTTTGTGTATGACAGGAACCAGATGAATGTGCTAGAGGTGAACAAGACAGATTATGAGTCATGCAACTTCGATCATCCTCTTCATAATTGGACTAGAGGGGCTGGAAGAGATGTGGTTCCACTGAATGTCACTCACAACTACTACTTTATCAGCGGTAAAGGGTTCTGTTATGGTGGCATGAAGCTTGCTATTCATGTAGAAAACCCACCTCCGCCTCCCACAGCTGCCCCAATAAATGAGAAGAGTGCCTCTCCATCTCCATTTTCCAGCCTCACAGGCCAGTATGTTCTACCAGCTGTTCTAACCATTGGTGCTGTATGGGATGCGTTTGTCTATTTCTGGTAGCAAAATTGTTTCATTAATGTTTTCAAAGATTTCTTGATGGTACATAGGCATTAATTTCCTTAACCAATTGTGAAGGGAAATTGAGCTGTCTTCCATGTTTTTCTTTCTTTTGCTTGGGTTCTATTTATTTATTCATTTCTGGTACTAGTTGACCTGAAACTGGATGAGTCTTGATTAAGTTAGCTGTAGTTGTTAGTTTTAAGTTTTACGAAGTGTTTGTGTATTATCTCAAAATTAAGGATTTCATTGATTTATTTTAATTACAGGATTCAAATGTGTTGATGGTGGTAATGCCTTGAGATTTTCTTGGATTGTTTTTGAATTTATGGGGTCATCAACATGTGGTTGGTCGTCACACTCCAGATTATATATAGGAATGAATGCCCACTGATTCCTTCCCTCATGATGATCTTTTTTGTTTATTATTATTTACTTCCTTTAATGTTTGGTTGGACCACACCTCTACATGTGCAATTTGGATGGAAATTTGTCACCAAACATGGAAGTGTATATATGAAAACAAATATTGGAATTAAGGGTTAAAAGGAATAATGAGATTTTTCAACCACCTCAAAATGAATTGGAGGTGCCAATATATTAAACTTAGCTCGTTACATTTAAACTTATGGTTAATCTTCAAACTTTTTAACCTTTTTTTATTAGAATATAGGAAGTAGAAAACAAGACTCGGGAATTGTTTTCTGAGCCCAAACAGAAGTACATGCTTTACTAATAGTATTCCTTGGCATTTGGCAACAGCTTCTGAACTATTCCTCAATCCAAGCCTTCTCATATTTTTGTTTTATTTTTTACAAATAAGGAAAATATAAAGAATTAAAGCCATCATTATCACCATTAAGCTAGTAAGAGCATCTCCAATGAATTTTTTATTTGAGTTGTGCTCTTTATTTTAAAGAATCATTATATAAAAAGAATCTCCAATAAACTCTTTATTTATAAAATTTAGAGAGGAGAGTCAAATTTCACTTTTTATTCTAATTGTTATTAATACATAATTACTTTCTATACATGTTCTCTCTTTTTTATTGATATATTTCTCTAAAAATACTTATCTTTATTTATAATAAAAATTATTTACTTTTTTTATAAATATTAATTTGTATAGGATAAAGTAAAAAAGAAGGGTAAAAATTGGACTTGTAAGAAAATTTAGTACTTGTAAGAAAATTTTGTATACTTGCTCTTGTTTTCTATTGAAATTGTTGAGTGTTATTAGCAATAGTAGCAATTTGTTTAGAGAAATACTGATTGAGTTTGTGGTTAAGGCGTGGGAGGTGGCTCATGTTGATATGTGGGGTGCTGAAAATTGTTAGGCCTGGACCCATAGCTAAAGTCGAGATGATCCTTCCATCTAGGATAGTAAGTTGGTAAGTAAGAATCATATTTTCTTTGAAGCTAACATGAAAATTCACCAATTGCATTTGTTTGTTCAAAGAGATTGTCTTGAATTTGTGGACACATATTAGTAGAATGACCCACAATAGAATAAATATCACAACTCTTCACTTGTTGCATATTACCTGTAACCATCTGTTAAACAAGAGAAGTTAGTGCATCAACTTTTTGTTCAAATGAAACAATATTTACCTCTTTCACCCTTTATGGAGGTGGTTCTTGCCTATATCTGAATTGTTGTGTATTGATGGCCACGGTACGTAGTATTCAAATCTCTAGCAGCAATCGGGATTTTATTCACTAAAGCTTCTCCATTAGTTATATCTAACATGTATCTTATCTTAGAGATTTAGCCCTTTATAAAAGTACTGAATAAGTAGATTTTCTACAATTTGATAGAGTGGACAGCTAGCACAAAGTTGCTTATAATGGAACGGCTCGCCTTGGTATTGATGGATTCCACTTATTTCTTTTTTGATGATTGTAGCATGAGATGTAGGAAAAAATTTCTCTAAAAATTGTTTTTTTATCTCACTCCACGTAATAATTGAGCTCGAAGGTAAGTAATGCAACCAATTATCCCTTGCGGTCTCATACTTGAGCTCACCATATGAAATTTTTTTGAGGGTCTTCACCGGCAAGTCCACAAAAAGTAGAAAGTAAGTGAATAAGTCCATATTTGATTTCAAAAGCTACCTCTAAATTAAGATATTCAATGTAAAGTGGTTGTTAGTTCAAATTAGTATGACCATTTCTCTTTAAGGTGAGCTCTCTAGCAGCTATAATGACTTCTTCTTTAACTTTAGAGTCAAAATTATATGAAGATGATAGTTGGGCATGTCCTCTAGTTTATTTTCTTAGCCAGCAAGCATTTTTTTCAATTTTAGGATCAAATAACAAGTAGGAGTTAAAAGGGACATACAAATAAAAAATAACAAAAGAAACAAATCTATGGACACCAATCCCCGACAACAGAGCCAAAATTTGTTAGATGTCGAAACCAACAAAAATAAATTACCTATTCTTCAAATATTAAATTGTAACAACGATGAGCAGAGTCAAATCTCAAAAAACTGATGAATCTATTTTTTGATATTGAGGGGGATTTTAGAACTAAACTAAAATTAATTCTCAAAAACAAATAAATTGCAGAAAAATAAATGAGATTAAATAATATGGGAAAAGCTCTAGTCAAATATAATTAGTTTTGAAGATTTTTTAACTGATCATTGAAACAAATAAAATCAATTACAATTCAAATACATTAGTTCTAGTCACTAACAAGCTATAGTGACCAATCTTTCTCTTAGAAAATTGATAATCAAAACACGTCTTCATTATTCTCTTGTTATTTAGCAATCCTAAACATGCTCTTAAGATTAACTTAACAACAATATTATAAACTAGAAAAATAGTCAATGCAAACCAATAAACACACATACTCAGTTTATTTAAATTTGATCATATATTCCCACAATATAAATTGAAAGTTGTCCACAATCAATCATATTGTTTATTATTTATATCAGATTAATCAAACAATTACGAATTTGACAATCTAATTAACTAGCAAATGCAATAACAAATCAAATAATTGGC
>CATIWF010251388.1:0-93938 GCA_949630135.1 Balakata baccata | reverse complement strand
AGACACTATGGCTGGTGAGCATGGAACTCAGCTATCTGGTGGACAGAAGCAGAGAATTGCAATAGCAAGAGCAATCCTAAAAGATCCACGGATTTTACTTTTAGATGAAGCTACAAGTGCACTTGATGCAGAATCTGAAAGAGTAGTTCAGGAAGCATTGGACAGGATCATGATCAACCGCACAACTGTTATTGTTGCACATCGTTTGAGTACTGTTAGGAATGCTGATATGATTGCAGTAATTCACCGTGGAAAGATGGTCGAAAAAGGTATTTTATGATAAGGAAAGAACACATAAGCTTTATTATACTGGTAAAATTCCTGTTGGCA
The DNA here is from genome assembly GCA_949630135.1 of Balakata baccata. NCBI lineage: Eukaryota > Viridiplantae > Streptophyta > Magnoliopsida > Malpighiales > Euphorbiaceae > Balakata > Balakata baccata. The sequence goes on along the minus strand of CATIWF010251388.1, from coordinate 93,608 downwards.
TGTCACAGTATTCTTTAGGCTTTCTCATCAAGTAGTGAAGTCTTATTGCGTAAAGGGTTTTGAGTTCTTCATATTTTCTGTCATTTCATTAGTTCTTGATGCATTTCCTAGTTTGTGATTCATTTTACAAACCATTAATCGTTTACTGAATTTTCCATAATAATGAAGCACTGGTGTGTGCGCTTGTTTTCTATTTTGCATTAATTTCCACACAACTATAACTTACGAAATAAATAGGTAAATAACTTGGTGTTAATTGATTGATTAGGATCTCATTCTGAACTACTCAAGGATCCTGAAGGAGCATATTCTCAGCTGATACGGTTGCAAGAAGTAAATAAAGATTCAGAGAAAGCAGCGGAGGATCATAAAAGAACAGAGCTTTCTTCTGAGTCCTTCAGACATTTGAGTCAAAGAATTTCATTAGGAAGATCCATAAGTCGGGGATCATCTGGATTAGGAAATAGCAGTCGCCATTCATTCTCAGTCTCATTTGGTTTACCTACAGGAATTAATGTCACTGAAAATTCCCAGGTTGATATTGAAGCTTTTTCATCGGAAGAAAAAGCTCCAAAGGTCCCAATCCGCCGTCTTGCTTATCTGAACAAGCCTGAGATCCCCGTGCTAATATTTGGAACAGTAGCTGCATGTATGAATGGGGTAATATTTCCTATTTTTAGTATATTACTTTCCAAGGTGATTAAAACATTCTATGAACCACCTGATGAATTAAAAAAGGATACAAGGTTCTGGGCTGCCATGTTTATCATACTTGGTGTGGGATCCTTTTTGGTACTACCATTACAATTTTACTTCTTTGCTGTGGCTGGAAGTAGACTAATCCAACGCATCCGAACAATGTGTTTTGAGAAGGTCATTCATATGGAAGTAGGTTGGTTTGATGAGCCCGAGCACTCGAGTGGTGCAATTGGTGCTAGGCTCTCAGCAGATGCAGCAATAGTCCGTGCTTTGGTTGGAGATGCACTTGCTCAGATGTTTCAAAACATAGCATCAGCAGTAGCAGGATTGGTAATAGCATTCACTGCTAGTTGGCAATTAGCATTCATTATTCTCGTAATGATTCCTCTAATAGGAGTCAATGGATATGTTCAAGTAAAGTTCATGCAAGGGTTCAGTAAAGATGCAAAGGTATGCCTTTTCTTTTACAAGAGAAATACAAGCTGCTGTTTTAGAATTTCACTGGAATTTTATAATAAGACATGAATCTAAATGCATCTTAATGCTTGCAGATGATGTATGAGGAAGCGAGCCAAGTTGCAAATGATGCAGTTGGTAGTATAAGAACTGTTGCCTCTTTCTGTGCTGAAGAAAAAGTAATGCAACTGTACAAAAAGAAATGTGAGGGACCTATGAGGACTGGAATGAAGCAAGGCCTTATAAGTGGAATAGGATTCGGAGCATCGTTCTTCTTGCTATTTTCTGTCTATGCAACCAGTTTTTATGCAGGAGCCCAACTTGTTCAACACGGGAAAACTACTTTCGCAGATGTTTTCCAAGTGGGTGTATCTCCCTTTTTTCTCAAGCTTTTGTTTGAAAATTCAGAGTTTCCAAGGCTTCCCAATAACACTGAATTCATGTGTCCAATTTTCAGGTTTTCTTTGCTTTAACCATGACAGCTTTTGGAATTTCTCAGTCTAGCTCCTTAGCTCCCGATTCCTCCAAGGCCAAGAGCGCTGCTGCTTCCATATTTTCAATTATTGACAGAAAATCAAAGATAGATCCAAGTGATGAGTCAGGAACGACAATAGAGAATTTGAGTGGAGAAATTGAGCTTCGTCATATAAGTTTTAAGTATCCATCTAGACCAGATATCCAAATTTTCCGAGACCTCAGCTTGTTCATTCCTTCTGGCAAGGTAAACATTCTTGCTGTTTATTGCTTTATTGCGAACCCTATGTGAAAACAAAAATGAATCATTAAAGCATCAGTTGTTGAATGATTGGGTTCTTCGTTTTTCAGACTGTGGCTCTAGTTGGTGAAAGTGGAAGTGGGAAATCAACGGTCATCTCATTGTTGCAAAGATTTTATGATCCTGATTCGGGTCATATAACTCTAGATGGAGTTGAAATTCAAAGGCTCCAATTGAAGTGGTTGAGGCAGCAGATGGGACTCGTAAGCCAAGAACCAGTCTTGTTTAATGATACAATCCGAGCTAACATTGCATATGGAAAAGATGGGAATGCGACAGAGGCAGAAATTATAGCCGCATCCGAGTTGGCCAATGCTCACAAGTTCATTAGCAGTTTACAACAGGTTAGAACATCAGTACTGATCTTGACTGCAACTGAAAATCTAATCTCTTTAATTGGATTCTTGTTGCTTACTCTTCTTCTATTTGAAATGCAAAAAATGCAGGGTTATAATACTTTTGTAGGAGAGCGAGGAGTGCAATTGTCCGGTGGGCAGAAACAAAGGGTAGCCATTGCTCGAGCTATAGTTAAAAGTCCAAAGATATTGCTACTAGATGAAGCTACCAGTGCCTTAGATGCTGAATCTGAAAGAGTAGTTCAAGATGCATTAGATAGAGTAATGGTGAACAGGACCACAGTTGTGGTCGCCCATAGATTATCAACAATCAAGAATGCAGATGTTATTGCTGTTGTTAAAAATGGGGTTATAGTAGAGAAGGGAAAGCATGAGACTTTGATCAATATCAAAGATGGGTTTTACGCTTCCCTAGTGGCTCTTCATACTAATGCCTCAACTGCATGATCAATAACTCAGCAGCTTTTCTTTTCCTCCCCCATATTACAGTTTTGATAGGAGTTTGCTGTTCAAATGCAATGTCTCTGTCCTTTATTTATTATTATTTTTTTTTTTTGGCAAATGAAAAACTAAATACTTTAATTGAAGGTTAATTGTATTTGAATATTTCCTTTTCCAGAGCCAAATATAGCTAACACCTCTCTCTCTTCTTTTCCGTGTTACTATGCATTCAAACAATAAAAACCCATCAATTATTTTCTGATTTTGCTACTAGATGAAGCTACCAGTGCCCTAGATGCTGAATCTGAAAGAGTAGTTCAAGATGCATTAGATAGAGTGATGGTGAACAGGACAACAGTTGTTGTAGAACATAGAATATCAACAATCAAGAATGCAGATATTATTGCTGTGGTTAAAACGAGGTTATTGTGCAGAAAGGAAAGCATGAGACTCTGATCAATATCAAAGATGGCTTTTATGCTTCCTTGGTGGCAATTCAAACCACTGCCTCAACTGCTTCATTTATTTAGGGTTCGGAATTTCCCCTTCACACTCTAGACCGTATTTTCTGTTAGCAGCCAGAAATTAGCTTGTCAGCTTGTTAAGCGAAGGCTGATATACACTGAAGTTGTAAACCATTGAATGCGAAATAATACAAGTTCTTCTTTCCTTCTGTAATTCTTCTCCGCAAGTTCTCCTCTTTACTGACTACAAGCCATTACGACGGAGATCGCCGGAGCTTGGCTCAATAAGAAGTCAGAACCATATAGTTTCGATTCAGGTTGCGTTATTTACACAAGAAATTACAAGAATTTTCTTGTTACTAACTTCATCGATAACTTCTTCAGGTTCTACTGATTTCTCATCACTCAATTTTTCCGCAGATTGTCTACATTATTTAGGATCATATGGATTGTTCAATTACTTTATCCTTTGAAATTTGGGATATAGGGTTAGGTGGAGAAAGGCTCGCAATAACAACGGCGAGAGCTATCATAAAGTATCCACCATTTTTACTTTTAGATGAAGATACAAGTGCGTTTGACAAGGAATCTGGAAAGATAGTGAAGGAGGAATTACACGGAATAACTGTTAAACAAAGAACAGTAATGGGTGCTTATAGTCAGGAATTCTGTATAATTTAGGCACTTCAAAACTATTAGATTATCAATTTTTAATTTTAATTAATTATTAATTACTGAAATTAAGAATTAATGATATAATAGTTTTAAATTTACAAATGTAAACTACACTAGATATACTATAGAAGCTCTCTGGTTATAGATATGAAAATTGATTTTCTTTATAAAGAAAGAAAATACATCACAGTCCACAATGTGTTTATTGATAAAGGTTTTTAGAAAAAAATTTATTATTTTATTGATAAAGGTTAAATGTACTGCAGAAGCTCTATAAAATTATAGGTATGAGAATTGATTTCCTTGGCAAGAAAGAAAATACATCACAGCCCACAGTGTATTTATTGATAAAAATTCATAGGAAAAGATTTATTAATTTATTAATAAAAATTTATTTTATTTTAAAATAAAATTCACAGTTATTTTATATTTTTTTTATTTTTAAATAATATTTATCTCAATTTATTATTTTTTTAATGCGTTTTGTTTCAATTTTTTTTTTGTTACGTTTTGAGTTTTTTTGAAAATGATTTAATGAATTTATACCTACAAATCAAAATACAAAAATTATTCATTAAATTAAATACAAAATGAATTTGTATTAATATAAGAAATGAACATTTATTAACAAACTAATAAACATTTTTGAATAAACTAATTAACCCTTAGTTCATTTATTATAAATATTTTCAGTTTATTCGTAATGAACTTTTTTATTATACTAATGAATCTTTACTTTATTTGTAATAAATTTTTTTCAATAAACTAATAAACCCTTAGTTCGTTTATTATGAACATTTTCAGTTTATTCGTAATAAATTTTTTTATTATACTAATGAATTTTTACTTTATTTGTAATGAACTTTTTTTAACGAACTAATGAATATTTTTCAAAAAACTAATGAATAATGAATGTTTTTAGTTTATTCACAATAAACATTTTCAATAAACTAATAAAATTTTACGTTATTCGTAATGAACTTTTTTAATGATTTAATGAACATTTTTCAATAAACTAATGAACTTTTAATTTATTTGTAATGAACATTTTTTCAATTTATTTGTAATAAATTTTCTCAATAAATAAAGAAATTTTTATTTTATTTGTAATGAACTTTTTTTAATAAACTAACGAATCTTTTTGAATAAACTAATGAATATTTATTTAATAACAGATGATGAATATTTACAAAAATGTCATTGTATGATTGATAGCTGTGTAAATTTGATTTATTTATAAAATTGCCACCACATCTTACACGTGTAATGCGTTAATTATATAACATATAACAATTGACAAATTTAATTTATTTATAAAATTGTCACTAATGCGTTAATTCTATAACATATAACAATTGACAAGGAATATAGAAGCAAAAGAAAATAAAACAGAGGTGCAAAGTGCAAACCCACCACTTCATTAATTTTTCAACTTCTAGAAGGATGTGTATTTTTTTTATATGCAACTTTTTAAAAAATGTTTGATAAATTCAACAGTTACAGGTTACTGCATGCTAAAAAGTTCTATCAATGTCTAAATAGAAGGCCGGAATGCTAAACAAAACGATGCATATTCTCAAATGTTCGCAGTCCATACGGCAAACTTTTTTTTTACCGAACAAATCTTTTCCTCTGTATCTTGATATCTGTGACTTACCATATACAGCTTCTTTTTTTCTTATTATTATTATTATTTACTAAAAAATCATTCTCAAATTTTGTTGAAATGAAAATGAAGAAAATTTTGTTTTATTTATTGTGAAGCAAAATTCAAATTTATGATTTTGATGGGCATGTCAGTTCGTTGGCTGTTGTTGTTCATCCCATGAGAAGTCCAAATTTTTGCCCTTTGGGCTGTTTGAAAATAATGAAAATTAATATTTACTCTTTGTAATTTAATATAATATATTAGTACTTTATGAAATTTAAAAGATATATAATTTGTCATCTATACTTTAACATAATACACTATTACTTTATTAAGCAGTAAAAGAATTATTTAGATTGAGTGCTTTCACACTAAGAAGTAAATCAGTACATGTTTCAGAAAAACAATCATGAAGCTCAATAAGTTGTGTATCTAGATAATAGGAATATCTATCAACATATTTCTTAACAAGGAGACATTACAATATGGTAGTATGATAAACATGTAAATAGATAGAAAGATAGTTTTGTGTTGATGAATGATGACTATGACAAAAAAAGAAATTATATAATATACTGAAAGTACAAAATTGATACAATAACCTAGACCAAACTTGAACATCAACTACTATCACCTAGTAACTATGTGTGGCAGGACCCTACAATGAATTTATGCAGTGAATTTATTAGTATTGCCACAACAAACTCTCTACAATCAAAATGGTACGTATCTTTGAGTATAAAACATGCGGGAAATAATGCAGCAAAATCAAAGTAAACTATTGCCAATGGCAATTCATCATTCACTTGCATTTCAGACTCCAAAAAAGACAATCACATGAACCACTACAAATAAAATGCAGTAAGGGGATGAAGAAGCTAGAAAGGAAAATGCCAAATTCAACAACAAATGCAATATATTCAATCATCTTCCTTCAATTTATAAAGCTTCCAAATTTCCGAATTATGAGAACATTATATAGCAATATTAAACATCCATTTCACTGCAGAATTATGAATCAAAATAAAAAATGCTGACCAAATTTAAGCTTTGACATATCCCAAATACAGCAAAAAATTTCCCAAACCGGGCTTTAAAAAAATGGAGATTATCAAAAATCATGTATCAGTTTTAAATTCCAGGCCCCCAAAATAGAAAACAACACCCACATGTAATGTGATAATGGTTGAAAATAATGGGAAGGAGAAACTGCTGAACCCTAACTCAAATTTCAAATTTACGGAGTAATTGAGGAGAAAAGGCACAAGCAACAATTGTTGCTTGTGGTGTCGTCAAACTCAGTGGCGACGGCATCTGGAGAAGACGAAGACTAAAAGAGGCATCGGTGAAGACCGAAAATGAATGAGAGCAATCGCCAATCGATGAAGATAGAAAGAGAGAAGGGCCAGTGGGGTCAACAGAGAAAACATATGTGGAAATTTGAAAGAATATAAAAAGACAAATACATATATATAATATATATAAAAAAAAAATTTCAGCATTGTGCAGGTCCGCCCTTGTGATGAACTTTATCTAAACATCAACGACAATAATAATATTCTATGACGCATTTGGTGTAATTTACTGTTTAGATTTATATCAGGTGCTTTAAAATTATTGGATTACAAATTTTTAATTTCATCCATTGATAATAAATAGTTGAGATTAAAAATTGATAATCTAATGACGTAATTTATACCGAATGCACCACAGAAGTACTCATAATAACAACAATCATAATTCTTAGGATATATACTTTTGCTCTTTTGTCTATGTTCGGTAGTAGTTTGATTATAGTACAATTAATCTGTTAAACATATGTAATTAGTTCGGCAAAACATACATTATGCCAATTTTATGGTAGCTTGTGCACTGTATATAAAACAGGTACTTGTGGTCACTTTAGGTTGTCATGATTATTTTAGCATTCACTTAATTTCCTGCTGATTTCATATTCCTTCGTTATTTTGGACTTTTTAAAGTGTTGGGTAGAGCAAAACAAGTCCATGCGTAAGAAAATGGAATATATATATCTATATATACACACACACACACATTAAAAGTAAAAATCGAAACATTAAAAGTACAAGAATAAAGAGAGACACAAACGTAAGGACAGTTGTTTTGTCTAATGGGACACGAGGAATTTGGTTGAAACCTGAAAGCGATAGAATATGCAAATAAACACAGGATGATTCGGTGATCAGTTAATTATGTACAGGTTACTTAATCCTAATCAGAATACATCTTTGACTTTCAGGCAAAGTGGGTGCCAATAATGCGATTATAACAATTACAAACCATAGGCATCTTTAATTTGCTTTTTCTTTTTCTAAAATGAGAAACAAAATTTCAATGTATATAATAATATAATATATAGGGTAAGTAGGTAGACATAGTTTTCTCATATTAATTTTCGATCTAATTCTCATTGTTGGAATGTAGCCCGGATAGCTTCACCAGTCCCATCAATGGAAACTAATAATTCTACTTGCCATTATAACCCTGCAATTTTTTTTATTAGTCATAATATGCAGAAATTTATGTATTATATAACCTTTGCACTATCAAAGTTTATCTAGAAAACCATTACATCTGCACTTCTCTTTTATCAGTGTGGGGAAAAAGGAAAAAGTTAAAAGTTCTAAAATCATTTTTGGACAGCATTATTAATGTGAACAACTAAATTTTCTGTCTGTTGCTTGTACTGCAAGTTGTTACAGCCGCAAAATAAAATTGTTGGTCTATCTGTGTATTGTCGGTAATCCAATTTGTGAGTTGATATCTTGGGATCACCTTGGCTGAGGAGAACGGAGATCCCAAGTTTCATGAGGCTACTACATCGAAAACCCAAGAAGAAGAATAGAAAGGAGAAAAAAAAGAAAAAGAAAAAGAAAAGGCAAAAACTAAAACAGTCCCTTTTCTTAAGCTTTTCTCCTTTGCTGATACCATTGATAAAATCTTGATGATTGCCGGCACAATTGGTGCCTTTGGTAATGGAGTTTCTATGCCACTTATGTCATTGCTACTGGGAGACATGATTGATTCCTTTGGAAACAACCAAACTGATAAGAAAGTGCTTGATATAGTTTCCAAGGTAAAAAACAAAAAAAATTTATATTAATTAGTATATGATTCATTTCTGGGTTTTCTTGAATTTTCTAGGAACTGTTAATGTGAAAGATGATGCTGAGTTTGGTACCTGCAATCTTTTCAGGTCTGTTTAAAATATGTCTACTTGGCTGTGGGAGTTGCAGCTGCCGCCTTTCTTCGTGAGTGGATTTCATATGCTGAAATCTCAATCAAAGTTTCAAACTTTATGTAAGAGAGAGCATTTATAATCAAAAGCAATTGTGGGTTTTTGTTTTGCGGAGGTGACCTGTTGGATGGTCACAGGGGAAAGACAGGCTGCGAGGATAAGGGTTTATTATCTGAGAACTATACTAAGGCAAGATATTGCTTTCTTTGATAAGGAAACAAACACTGGAGAGGTTATTGGCAGAATGTCTGGTGATACTGTTCTTAGCCAACATGCTATGGGTGAAAAGATACTATCTTTATACATTTTGTTGAAATTGAAGTAATTTCATTTAGAGGAATTCGCACTTGTTGTAATTTACACCAAAGGCTTTAGAACCATTAGATCAACTTTTAATTTCACCCATTGATTATCAATAACTGAAATTAAAAGTTAATGATCTAATAGTTCTAATGCTATAAGTATAAATTACACCAGGTGCAACATAGAAGCCCTCGTTCATTAATTATCCTGGTAATGGTTTTAAGTCTGTTTGTTATATGCACAGGTTGGAAAATGTCTGCAGCTGTTTGCAACATTCATTGGGGGTTTTGTAATAGCATTTGTCAAAGGATGGTTGATGACCCTTGTCATGTTATCTGTTATTCCCCTGCTAGTAATGAGTGGTGCAACTGTGTCCATTGTGGTATCAAGAATGGCAACTCGTGGGCAAAATGCTTACGCAGAAGCAGCTACCGTAGTTGAGCAGACGATTGGGTCAATTAGAACTGTATGTTTTTAAATGAATTATGTTTAGTTTTGATACTTGAACTTATTTGGCAAAAGCATGACAATGATTTGATTTTTTCTCCAGGTTGCCTCATTTACTGGAGAGAAAAGAACCATTAGTATTTACAACAAGTATCTCCAAACTGCTTACAAATCAGATGCTCATGAAGGCTTAGCTTCTGGAATAGGAATCGGCATAGTTATGCTAGTGGTGTTTGGTGGCTATGCCACGGCTGTATGGTTTGGCGCAAAGATGATATTGGAAAAGGGATACAGCGGAGGACAAGTTATTAATGTGATAGTTGCTGTCTTGACCGGTTCAATGTGAGTTCCTGTCTTGAGTTGTGATTCTTAATTCTATTTCTTGAATAACTAAAATTTGGCTTCTTCCTAATATTTAGATTTATGGAAATTTTGCAGGTCCTTGGGGCAGGCATCTCCTTGTATGAACGCATTTGCTGCAGCTTATAAAATGTTTGAGACGATTAATAGGAAGCCTGAGATAGATGCTTACGATACAAATGGAAGAGTGTTGAAAGATATTCAAGGAGATATGGAGTTGAGAGATGTATATTTTAGTTATCCAGCCAGACCTGATGAAGAGATATTTAGTGGATTCTCTCTTCCCATCCCGAGCGGTACAACCGCAGCTTTGGTTGGGCATAGTGGAAGTGGAAAATCAACAGTAATTAGTTTGATAGAGAGACTTTATGATCCAAACTCTGGTGAAGTTCTTATAGATGGCATTAATCTCAAGGAATTTCAACTCAAATGGATTAGAGAGAAAATCGGTCTTGTCAGTCAAGAACCTGCGTTGTTTACATCTAGCATCAGGGACAATATTGCCTATGGGAAGGATGGTGCAAGTATTGAAGAGATAAGAGCTGCTGCTGAACTTGCTAATGCTGCAAAATTCATTGATAAACTACCTTGGGTTCAAATTTACTAGGAATTTATGAATCACGGGTTCTTTTTTCCTTCAATATGATATGAGTCGCTGATTTTGAATTTTGCATCCAGGGACTAGACACAATGATAGGCGAACACGGAACTCAGCTTTCTGTGGACAGAAGCAGAGGATTGCAATTGCAAGAGCAATCCTCAAGGACCCTCGGATTTTACTTCTGGATGAAGCTACGAGGGCACTTGATGCAGAATCTGAGAGGATAGTGCAAGAGGCATTAGACAGGATTATGGTTAACAGAACTACTGTTATTGTCGCTCACCGTTTGACTACTGTCAGGAATGCTTATATAATTGCTGTTATTCATCGAGGAAAGATTTTCGAGAAAGGTATCAATTTTGTGTATTATCCATATGCAGAACACTTTGAATCTTGAGTTTCATAATATGTTGACATGTTTGTGCAATTGGCAGGCTCACATTCTGAACTGCTTCAGGATCCTGATGGAGCATACTCTCAGCTTATAAGATTACAAGAAGTGAATAAAGAATCAAAACAAGCAGCACAAGATTACAACCGATCAGAAATATCAATAAAATCATTTAGACAGTCAAGACAAAGAAGATCATTGAGACGTTCAATAAGTAGGGGATCATCAAGAAATAGCAGCCACAATTCGCTCTCTGTTTGGCTTGCCTTTAGGACTCAATGGCCCTGATAATGATTTGGAAGATGTAGAAGCATTTCTATCCAAAGAACAAATTCCGGAAGTACCAATCCGCCGTCTTGCCTATCTGAACAAGCCAGAACTTCCAGTTCTTATAGTTGGCACTATAGCTGCAAGTATCAATGGTACTATACTTCCAATCTATGGTATACTAATTTCAAAAGCAATCAAGACATTTTTTGAACCGCCACATGAACTGAGAAAGGATTCAAAGTTTTGGGCACTAATGTTTGTGACCCTTGGTCTAGCATCGTTGGTGGTGTGCCCATTCAGAACGTACTTGTTTTCTGCAGCTGGGTCTAAGTTAATCCAACGTATGAGATCGATGTGTTTTGAGAAAGTGGTTCACATGGAGATAGGTTGATTTGATGAGCCTGAGCACTCTAGTGGAGCAATTGGTGCTAGGTTGTCAGCAGATGCAGCTGCAGTGCGAGCTCTAGTTGGGATGCACTAGCTCAACTGGTTCAAAACATTGCAACTGCAATTGCAGCTATGATTACTGCCTTTACTGCCAGTTGGCAACTAGCATTAAGCATCCTTGCACTCGTCCCTCTCATAGGTGTCAATGGATTTGTAAAAGTAAGGTTCATGAAAAGATTCAGCGCAGATTCAAACGTATATGAAAGAAAATTGGTATTCTAGTAAAATTGAACATATAGAAATTAATTACAGACATTATTCCACATGAATGAATCTAAATGGTTGCAGATGATGTACGAGGAAGCAAGCCAAGTTGCTAATGATGCAGTTGGAAGTGTAAGAACAGTTGCTTCTTTCTGTGCTGAAGAGAAGGTAATGCAACTCTATGAGAAGAAATGTGAGGGCCCCAAGAAGACAGGAGTAAGGCTAGGATTGGTCAGCAGTGCAGGATTTGGACTGTCTTCTTTCTTTCTCTTCTGCTTCTATGCTGGAGGACGACTAGTTGAGAGCAGCCACATAACGTTTGCGGATGTTTTTCAGGTAGCTATAACTTTTGTATTTGTCAAGTTGATTTATACAAAAAAGTGCAGTCTTTTCAGTGATACTAAAGCATTTATTTATCTTGCAGGTTTTCTTTGCTCTGACTATGGCAGCTACGGGAATTTCTCGGTCAAGTTCAATGGGTACTGATTCTACTCAAGCAAAGGCTGCTGCTGCTTCTGTATTTGGAATAATAGACAGGAAATCAACGATAGACTACGAGTTAGGAACAACAATAGAAGATGTAAAGGGCGATATAGAGCTTCATTATGTAAGCTTCAAGTATCCATCAAGGCCAGATATTCAAATTTTCAGGGACCTCAGCTTGACAATTCGTTCCGGCAAGGTAACCTTGGTACACTACTTTTGAGTCCTCATTTGTTTCAGTGAACTGCAATATCAGAAAACATTGATGAGTTTCAATTTGTTTCAGACTGTTGCCCTGGTTGGAGAAAGTGGGAGTGGAAAATCAACAGTGATTGCATTATTGCAAAGATTTTATGATCCAGATTCAGGGAATTGAAATTCAAAAGGTGTAATTGAAATGTCTAAGGCAGCAGATGTGGCTGGTAAGCCAAGAGCCTGTTTTGTTCAATGACACAATCCGTGCAAACATTGCATATGGTAAGGAAGGGAATGCAAGTGAAGCAGAAATCATAGCTGCATCAGAGTTCGCCAATGCCCACAAATTCATCAGCAGTTTACAACAGGTGAGAAACAAGACCTTCCAATATATACTAAAATGTACATTAATCTTGAGTGCAGGGACACTAAAATTTTTCTTTATGCAGGGGTATGAAACAATGGTAGGGGAGAGAGGAGTGCAATTGTCTGGTGGGCAGAAGCAAAGAGTAACCATAGCTCGAGCTATAATTAAAAGTCCGAAGATTTTGTTACTAGATGAGGCAACCAGTGCATTAGATGCAGAATCAGAGAGAGTAATGGTGAACAGGACCACAGTTGTTGTAGCTCACAGATTATCCACAATCAAGAACGCAGATGTGATTGCTGTTGTTAAGAATGGAACTATTGTGGAGAAAGGAAGGCATGAGACCTTGATCAACATCGAAGATGGTGTCTATGCTCAGTAGCGCTTCATACCACTGCAAAAATTGCACAAGCCCTTTTTTTTTTCTTCCCAAGTATAGAGGTGTTTGCTTTTGTAGAAGAAAACCTGAAAAAATGTAATCCCTTATAATGTAATTTTCTTTGAAATTCCTAGATAAATTCCATTTACCACGTCATACTTAAAACTAATTCAATATCACAATAACATATTTATATGAATAAAATATACATGTCCCTAGATAATTAAATTAATTAATGATGTAACTTTCTACTTAAAAATTTCTCCATCCTTATGTTTAATTTCAGAATTTGATACGTTTATATAAATTAATGTGTTATTGCAATTGTAGTTAATGGCGGATAATGGCAAACAAGGAGGCGAAGGTAATAGGGGAAGTGGGGCTTAATTCAATTGCATGTCTGGTTGGGTTAAATACGAAGCTCATTAATGCCAAAGAATATCGCACTGGTAAATATATGCAGGAACTCCCAAGGGAATGTAAGAAATTAGATCAAATGATTATGAATATCCCGAGATATTTCTACCAAACACACTAATCATTGTCTTCACTTTCATCACTGTACAACACAAGACCAGTTTTAGAAGCATCATGGAGGTCAGTAACATTGCCATTAGGTAATTTCGCCAAGTCTGAAGATTTTTCTGTATCAACATCAGGTGTTTTCAGTGTATCCGAATGTTTAACATTCTCATGATCTGTTTTTGCTTTCTTTGCCTGTGGTTTGACTTTAATAATCATACTTAATGGGCGAGAAGGCGGATTCCTCTTCCCAACTGTTTTCTGATCCTGCATGCACGAAGGAAGGTTTCAATCAGGGGAGGAAAAAAAAAAAGATACCAAATCTTAGAGCTTTTCATCATAGAGAGAGTAGAATATCTTTTCATTGCTAGCGTTGTTGTTTGATTTCAAATAATTCACTAGTTAATTTAATTTTTCAAAATATTAACGGTGTTTAAGCTTTCCCACAGAATGATGACAATTATATATTAGATACATGACATGAAATTTTTAAATAAATTATGAATTATTTTTTGTATAGACTTCTGAAATTACACATGCTAACACAATACGTATATGTGCTAACGATAAGAATCCATTCAACAAGTTAAGCATGTTGCATATGCAGAAACCAGGAAAGTAGGGATGGACGCACAAGCAAGCATGAGGGTATGGCAGTATGAGCCTGAAGCCCATAATAACAGAATGTCAATGTCATCAAGTACGCATTTGATAATGATCTTATAGAATCTAACCTGAGCAACAGGAACAGGTGGGATTTCCTTCAATTCGTGCACAATGGCAGACTGTGCTGCAACTGCTGCCTGAAAGAGAAACCATACAACACCATTGCAGATAAATGGCAAGGTGATAACACAGATCAATAATTATAATAATGTCATACAGAAAGGTTTTATAAAATAAAATGGGGGACTTTCCAAAGACTTAGTTTATCTAAACAGATAACTGGTTAAATAATTCAAATGCTATTGTTTGAGTCAGACTAACGTAGCAGCACACAGGGAAAAAAAGGTGTATAGATTCACTTGGTTTCAATTCCCTACAGCTTGAAAATTAATACATCACCAAAATATATATGGATCTATTAGAAATTACAACTCTAATCATCCACAGTGATAACATATCTATTGATAGGTTAACTTTTCCCAAAAATAAATGGATAAAAAGCTCCCTTGTCAATATCAATAAACCAATATTGTCACTATCAATTATTAAATCTTGATTACCAAATATGAAAGGGACAAATCCAGAATCTATCAACAATTTAACGTTTTGAAGTATAGTTACTCTGCAACTAGAAATAATTTAGGAAATTACTTGGAAACTTCGGAGCTGTTTTGCTTCTTCATCTGCCATTTGGCACTCATATTCCCTCCTTGACTGAAAGCACAATACACACATGACAAAACGAACAGAGGGATCAATAATTCTGGAGAATGCAACTTCATTAATTTTATTTTGCAGGATATCCAGAGTAATCATTTTAAAAGGGAGGTGCACCATTTCTTTTTAATATTTCAACAGATGTATCCTAAAGGCTACTGGACTGATCTATATGCCAGAAGAATCAGACACAACATTCAAAAATTTTGGATAATTCTAGTAGGACGCATATTGCAGTTATAAAACCATTATCTCTATAAGCACCAGTTGATGTATTGATTTACCATGAATCAATGAACAAAAAGCGCAAATGGTAATACTATTAGATACTCCTAAATATTGCTAACCCTAAATGATCAGTATATGCACGGGTTGATGTATTGCATGACCACGAAAATGAATAAAGAGTAGAAAATGGTGGCATGTCTGCATAATCCTAAATATTGTTGATGTTACAACATTAGTCTCACCATCTCCAATTTATCAAGAAACTCAGTCTCATCTTCATCCAAAGCTTTAGGAGGTCCTGCAACAAAATGAGATAGTGATTCGAGCCTTATTCTTACATATTAGCATTTTGCAAAGTAAGAAGTTATTCCATTTTTCACCCCGTTGTGAAATAGACAGCGTCCCTAAAATGGCAATGTCAAAGATATGGCAAGGCATTTAAAATACTTAAACAAGACGATCCCATTAACACTCATGAAACATTGAAAAAGATGGAAAACTTGAAGCAAGATATAAAATACAAGGCAAGAATGCAAAAATCTGTAATAATATGGATGCTACAGCTGAGTAAAGAGCAAAATACTTACTGTGCTTGAACCGTTCATTGAATTCTGCATCCTTCTTGTCTTTATTCTCCTTTAAAATCTGCATAGATATAAAAGGGCTTATGACAAGATAAAAGGTGAAGTGCTGAAGTGCTCAGGGATTTTACAGTAAGAAGAAAAGAGGACAAACCTCATAGAGAGGCCTGTCTCTCTGGGCAGTGCCATCTTCAACCCGCTCACCCCTTGATTTCTTAGCCTCATCTAACTGTAAAGACGGATTATTTCATCGAGACCAAATATATCAGACAATGAGATCATAAGAACAGGTTAATACAAATAGAATTAGGGTTTAGAGGAAATTAAACAATAGTACCTGTTCTTCGGAGACGAAATTCATTAACCTTACAGATTTTGGCGATTCACCTGCCATCTTTCACCGTAATTGCTCCTGGATTAGCCAATTTCAGGTTTCGATTCCGGGTTTGAGTTTTCAACTTTCAAAATCTTCAAGCTCCAGAGTTCAGATATTGAACTTCAGGAACAGGAGCAGATGCAAGATCAAAACACAAGATCATGGGCTCAATATTCTCTTGCAGTCTTAGTCTACAGGGCTGAATCCATTATTTGCTTCCGGAGTTATCACTAGTTCATCACCGTTTCCTATTGCATACAAGGGCTGTGGGCCTATAACTCAAATGTAGCGGATTCCATTCAAACCACAATGCTTTGCCACAATAAAAATTTACATAGACTTACCTTTTTTAAAACTAATTATCATTATACGTTTAATTCATTTCATTAACTAAAAAACCTTGTGAGTTTCAAATTTTCCAATATAACGTTCACTTCAAATTAAACAAACAAAACACTATCCCAGATTTCACGTCTCCAATCAAATTTATTTCCTTCTAAAAATTCTTTTTTCTGGGTCATGGTTATTCTAAGAAACAAATTGAGAGATTTGGGACTGCTTCATTTTGTGAACTTCTTTCCTTCTTCTAAACAATTAGATACAAATTAGAGCAGCATCAGCTGCACCTCACATGTCCGCCTAACATTCGTGCCCCCAAATTCTAACAAAATTGCCCACAATTTGTTCTCTCCTTCATTTTTCCGCCACTATACCACAAATTTCCTCTCTTTTCATATATGTTTCTCTTTTAATCTTATGATCTCTTCCAATGCGATTGGATCTGAGTGACATATTTTACAAATCCCAATTGGTTCATTCAATTCGGAAGGAAAATCTCCAATTTTTAGTTTTTAGGGTTTTTTTTATTTGAACAAGGATACAATTTAGAATTGTTTTTATTTTTTCAGTTCTTTCTCTATGATTTTAGGAGTAATTATAGTTTTTTATATGTATTTGTTAAATTTTTTCCGGTTCGGGATTCTTTAGATTTTGGAGGAATTAAGGTTTTGTGTTTTGACTTTTGCATTAATCATGAAATAAGGAGCTAGTTTTCTTTTGGGTTAAATTTTGTTCTTTGTTTTCTAATTTTTGTTGGATTGAGGTGTTGTAAGTTTGGTAAAATTCGGGTTCATCATTAAAAATAAATTAAAATTATGCAAAATTTTATATCATATAATACCCATATAACCTGCATATAATGAATATATAACTTGCTTTGTGCAGTAGAAATAAATTGAAATGCAATATATGTACCAGAATTCGTATCATATACTACCAATATAACATACATATAACATTGAAACAATGTCGCTATTATTTGGTAGTTAAATATTCAATACAAGAACAACACACATCTTTATTTAAATATGCTATATCTTAAAAAAAATATATATTGTATTTTTCAATATTAAATCAATATATGATTAAAACATATTCTTATATTCATTTGGTGTTACAAAATTTAGTTTCATCATTAAAAATAAAATAAATTTGTGCAGAATTTTGTATCATATAATACAAATATAACATGTATATAACAAATATATATCTTGGCCTGTGTGAACAAAAGTTATTCATTATTAATATTAATTATGAATAATTTTCATTTATATATTATTTGCATATAGTAAGGAAATGACAAATAAAAAACTTATATGACAGTTATTCTAAATTATTTTAACTAAAT
The DNA here is from genome assembly GCA_949630135.1 of Balakata baccata. Taxonomy (NCBI): domain Eukaryota; kingdom Viridiplantae; phylum Streptophyta; class Magnoliopsida; order Malpighiales; family Euphorbiaceae; genus Balakata; species Balakata baccata. Next base: position 75,611 of record CATIWF010251388.1, on the reverse strand, counting down.
TTAAATAATTAATGATTTTTTGATTTTAGAAATTTAAATTAATGAATATCTTAAATTTGTTAACAATTAATTATATTAAAAAAGTTCAAATAGATATTATGAGAAAACAAAAATTTTGAAATGGGGAGAATGTATTACATTTTATGTTGCAATTTTAATGGTAATTATACATTATAGGAATTTACATAAAAAACTCTTGCCACAAAGGGCAGCAGAAGTTGTCAGCTGGTATAGTTGTTGGCAAATTATTCCCTGCACCCAAGCGCATCTTGCACCAAGTGACCTCACATGCCGAATATTGTTTTTCTTCATTTTTTTATGATTTTTTTTTTTTTTTTTTTTTGTACTTCTTTTTCTTTTTTTCTTATGCGATTTCTTTCCTCCTCTTCTTCTACGATTTTCTTATAGTTTTTATTTTTTATTTTTCTTCTTATTTTTCTATTTTTGATGCAATTTGTTTTTTTTTTTAAAATTTTTTTATTTAATTATAGTTTTAAATATTAATAGATTCGGTTCGGTTTTGATAAATTACAATTGGTTCGGTTTTTTAAATTTGGTTTGGTTTTGACCAATGCACACCCCTAATTTGGAGTAATCAAGCATGCTACACACCAAGGTTCTTCACTTCTTTGCCAAAAGCAACAAAAAAACCCACTAGAAAAGACGCATATTTGGCGAAGTGGAATATGAAACAGTCATGAAGCAATATGTGACCATTTCATGTCTTTTGCAGGACAATGGCTTCAATGGCGGTCATTTAAAATCTCTATGGTAATGGTGGTCACTTTGAGTTCATTTTGCAGGGATGAAATAGTCAACTCCATTGTAAGAAAACAATAAGTGGGACGTTACATTAGCAAATTCAATTTGTGAAGAGCCCTGAATTTTAATTTTTCCTTTCTAATGGTTAAGAAATAAATCCTCAGTTTAAATAACATGAGCTACCAAAAGAACTAAAAAGGGGTTCATAATAAACCAAGGCAATAATATGCAATAGTAAAAATATTATGTGGAAAAAAAATATGTTCATGTGAATCAGTAGTTGGCCAGGTCAGTAAGTTCCTTCAACTAATTATGAGCATAATTAGAAGCTTTCAAGAGGTAGAAAACAGAGAATCGTCATTCCTGTCTAAGTCTTGGCTGAGAAAATTAGCAACAATGGCACCTACATCTTCCAATCTAACCCCAATCAAAAGCGGATTGATCGGAGTTTGAACAGAGCTTTTTACGCTCTCTTCTTGAATTCCACCGAGACAATTGGAGACCCTGACGTTGGGACCATATTTGGTTCGTTTCAATTTAATCAATTTTGTTAACTAATTAATTAAATTTATATAAATTATTATTATTATATTTTATCAATTATAATATATTAGAACCAAATACCATAACTTTAATAATTATAATAAAATTAAATTAATAATCATAACTTTATCAAACATAGTATATAAGTTAAAGTTATAATTAAATAATATAATTATAGATTAAAATAAAATAACATAAATTATGATAAATTGATATAATCAATACTTCATCAACTACTATAATTATTATAAATTTAATTTAATTACTATAATTTTATGAATTATCATAAATTGACAATTATCACAAGTTTATAAATTGATATAAATTAAAACTAATTATTATAACTTTATCAATTATTTCAAATTAAAATAAGTTTTTATAGTTCATGACTTTATCCTACCATAAATCAAAATAAAATATTACAAATCATAATTTTTTATCTAAAAGTTATAGTAAATCATTAAATATATATAATATATATATAAAAGTTAGGTCAATTCAGTTTAATCAGTTTTAAACATTTAAAACCGAACAAACCAAACCGAATAAACCGAAGAGCATTCAGTTCGGTTCGGTTTTGCACACTCCTACTCCAAACCTCGTATAGCCTCAAATCTGAAACAAAAACTCAGAGACATTTTGAAGCCCTTGAGACCAGTTGCTCCTACGACCAACCAGGCCAAATATTGACTGAGAAGAACATTTTAACCGATAATTTTACAGCATATTAGAGCAGGTACAAAACCAAAAGATATTGCAAGACAAAACTCAACAGCTTTACATGTTATTTCAAAAGGTCTATACAAAAGTTTTATTTTGATTTTAAGTTGTCCTAATGGACTAGAAGGAGGAGCAAATGAATCGCAAAGAGTTTCCAGGACCATGATTGAAAAAACAACCCTTGCAGGTTTACAGCCGATGGCTAGAAGTGCAACTGGAACACACACAATAGACAATAGTTTAAAAATGCTGAAGCACAGCTATTAACCATAGGATACACGAACAAGATTGAAAAATAATAGTTGAAACTGAAAATACAAAGGAAATGCCAATTCATTTCAAGCAGCCATACTTTCAAAATCCACTTGAATTCAATGTAGTTAAAAGCGATACGCGCACTCAAGGAGATATGCCTTCCTATCGTCTTGAAGCGCAAAAAAAGCATTCGCCTAAATAAAGCAAAATGCAAAAATTTTAATGTAATTTATTAGTAATATAATATACTAAAAAATATAAATCATAAATATTAACAAACACAATCAAGTAACAATTATAACTTGTGAAAAGTCATTTCATATATTAAAAAAAAAAACTCCATAATACTCAAAAAAAAAAAAAAAGAGAATCAATATAATCATGTAGGAATTCAGTATTTAAAACTAATGATAGTAAATTAATGGTCTATTGTAACAAACTTATAGCCACCAACTTTTATCTATTAAAAATAAAAATTTTAACATATAGCCTTTTAAAAAAAATGCATTTTAATTGTATATGAAGCGATGAACCTATTTTGCGCTTCGCTTGAGGGCTTAGGCGCACTAGGCAAGCGCTTTTGACTACACTCCAATTGATCTTTTCTTTTCTTTCTTTTCTTTTTTGCTGCAAAACAAGAAAAGCTATCCAGCAATTTAACTAATCCTATATCTGAACTTATAATCTGCAATTAACTGATGTTCATGTTATTGTTGCTTAAGCTCTGGTGTAATGGGAACGTTAAGCAATACAAATTTTCTTCAAAAAAATTAACATGGATACAAGTAATATTACTTCTCGATACAAGTATTTCACAAAAAACTCAATTTGCATTGGAAAACAATACCTCCTCACTCTGCAAAAAGCTTTTCCGCGATCTGTGGGTCTTCAAGAACCTGATTTATTGCATTCCGAAGCTTGTAATAATCCTCAGAAGTATTATAAACCTGATGAGAGATCCTAGCATATGCTGTTATGAATCCATCCTTATCCTTCACTGCCATCTCACCGTCTCTTGGGGCCTGATAATGAATAGGAACCTCAACCCCATAGTTTGCACGTAAATGCGACCTCAACTTCAAAGCACCATCTGGACTCATAACATGCAATCTTGAAGGCAAGCTAACCATAATCATGCCTGCACACATCTCCGGTGGAGCCCCAAGAGATGTGCCCCATGACTCTGCCAACATTTTCCCCATCTCAACAACCTTATCATGGTTCCTCTTCATTATACCATAAATTCCTTCTTCAAATCGATTTGTGAACTCCAATGCAGATGGCACTACCAGCTGTGCACTGTAATCCCTATTCCCAATCCACATACTCTCTACCGGCAATCCATTCCCAAATTCAGTGGAAACCACGGGGTGATGCACATCAAATGGCGAACTCATTTTTTTACAATACAAAAATGCAACCGATGGAGGGCAGAAGAACCATTTATGCAAATTGCCAGCGTAGAAGTCAGCTCCAATTTCCTTAACATCAAGTTTAACACTGCCCAAAGCGTGAGCTCCATCGACAAAAACTTGCTCTACACCTTGTTCTCTACAAATGTTAACCAATTCCCTAACCGGAGTAACAACGCATGGCATTGAAGTTATATGATCGATTATAGCTAACCTAACTTTTCTACCATTAGATTTACCTGTCTCTAATCCTTTCCTGAACGCAGTGATAATTTCTTCATCGGAACTAACCGGAAATGGAAGCTGAACTTCGATTGCTGTCCCACCAGCACGCGTGACATAGGCGTGGATAGATTTCTTCACGGCTTCATAGGCACAGTGAAACATCAAAACGGCGTCGTTCTTATGGAATTTTCCCTCGGCGAAGGAGCGCCCTATCTGTTGGAGGACAATGGCGGCGGCGGTCGTAGCGTTGTCGACGAGAGAGATCTCATCCACGTCATCGGCATTGATGAGGTCCTTGACAACGGTCCGCGAGTGAAGAATCGCATTACGGTGGGTATTAAAGTAGAAATCGTCCGGTTGCTGAAGGACCTTGAGCTGCCACTCCCTCTGGGCAGCGAGCACAGATCCAGGGCAGCTCCCAAAACTGCCGTTGTTAATTCTGGCTACACCCGGCAGATGGTGAGCAAACTCTTCTCGTATTTCTGGTTCGGTTATGAACCGAGTAAGTCGAGGCTTCTTGGTGACATGGTGGCGGTGAGCCAGCTCGCCATTTCCAGAATCGTCGTTTTCCATTGAACTGAGTTTGAGCGAGTTAGGGTTTGTAGGCATGATTTGAAGCACTGCGGCTTGGAAGGGCAAAGGGGTCCCTTAACTGATTGTTTAGTATCGGAGTGGCCGAATAGCCATTATCCATTTGTGTCGTAATCCCGTGGAAAATGGTACGGTATGACACCAAAACGCTGTCGTTTTAGTGTTTTGGATATATGAAAAAGGAGGAAAAGCAACTTGGGCCTAACCCTAACAAGACCTATTTCATAAATGAAATTTTTCATAAATACATAAATAAAAAATAATTAAAATTTTACACGTTTTTAATATTTTTTTCAAATTTATTAAAAAATACTTTCTACTATTACACTTACATATCTTGTATAACTTGAATATATTTCGAAAATTCCTTTGCCTTAAAATAGTTGTGAACAAATGTTATAAAATCTGGTATATTTTGGCATTCCTTCAGCCTAATATTTGTGAATAAAAACTATAAAGTCCGACATTCTTTATGCATACATTGGATATATCTTGGAAATACTTTCGGTTTAAAATAATTGTGAACAAAAGCTATAAAGTCTATACTTTGGATATACCTTGGAGATACATTTGGCTTTAAAACAGTTATGAACAAAAGTTATAAAATCTAATATATATTAGGCATACATTTAGTATATATTGAGGATATATTTGATCTAAAATAGTTGTGAATAAAGACTATAAATGTAGTATACTTTGGTGATACCATTAGCATAAAATATTTAGGATAACAATTTATAAAGTCTGGTATACTTTAGTTATATTTTTAGTATATTTCCGGAATACCAATAACCTAAATTATAATAATCCCAAACATATAGATGATAAAGTGGACAATGGCTATGTTTAGGAAGTCACATCTGAATGCAATGATAATGATAAATATTATTGTAAAATAAAAGCATTACACACAAATCTCTTTTATCTATTATCTCTAAGTAAATTGAGCAACTTTCTTCTTTATTTTGTTATTTATCGTTTTCTTTGAACAAAATTTTCTCGAAAATACAATATGTAACCACTATTTTTCTCTTTAAAAATAAAAAATTAAAAAAGTCGGTATAAATGAAATAATCTTTTTTACAAATAAAAAATTAGGAATAAAAATAAAAAAATTATAAAAATTTCGTAAATCATAAAATTTCCTCTATCATAAATGGATTGTACTTCTAACGAGAACTCAAATCATGGTTATAAATGACACTTTTTAGGGATAAATGTATCTTATGATTTTGTGTGTGACAAACCTTTTAATTAATACAATTTAATATTAAAATTTTTAAAAATATTAAAATTTATATTTAAATCAAAATTATAGTAAAATAAAATAATATTTCAATCTCTTAACATGCCATGGCATCAACCGGTCAATATACAACATCAGTCCATTAACATGTCGAACATTTTTTTGTTACTAATATTAGATTACAATATTTCTCAAAATTTTAATACTAAATTCTAACCATTAAAAGATTTTAGTCCAATATTTACTAGGGGACAATGGTTTTCCGCAGGGGAAAGCTTTAGATCGGTAGCTCTACACCCGTCCCTGCTGTAAATTAATAGACAGGGCCTGCTCGTTCTAACAGCTAATAAGTCTCAAGAGTCGAGACGCAGCCAGGAGCCAGAATCCAAAAGAATAAAAATATAAAAATGAACTAAGTTGTTTTTGCATCTTCGAAATTTTAAAAAAGATTGCTTTGCTATTTCTCTGAACCATTTGCTCCTTAATCAGGTATTTGGATTTTGTTTATCTCTACTCAATTTTATCAAATGTTGATATCTATTTGCATAAAAACCCTAGATCTTTTCTTCGAAGAAAGGTTAATTCAAGGTTATTTCCTTTTCTTTTGTCTTGTGCAAGGAGGGATTAGTGGTCAATTGTGCAGAAGTAATGTGCTCGGTGATCGGATTTACATCTCAAACCTGGCTTTGTATCGCACAAAATTTGATATCTGAAGGTTAAAATTTGATGTTTTGGGTGGATTCTTCACTGGGTCTTGACTGTATTATTATACCTTGAGCTGGGTTTGGATCGAAATTCGCTCTTAATTCTTGATTGTTTCTGGGGTTTTAGGTTGTTTTGAGGGTTCTGGTTTCTCTAGGCAGGCAATTCTTTTTACTGTCCTCCAATCAATAAGGATTGAATTAGAATGCATCAGCTGCTTCTCTACTAGGAATTAGTATGTTGTTTGCCATTCTTTGATTAAACTATTGTGAATAACCCATTGGAATTGCTGAATTCTCAGAGCCCTTACTCTGAATCTTCGTCTCCTTGATTTCCAGTTTGAATTGCGTGTTGCTATCTATAAAATCTGATATTTGGTTTTGGCCACTAGAAAATTCTTGTTTATCAATAAAGGAAAAACTTTGAATTTCAATGGCTAGTCCACCACAAGCTTCCTTCAGACATCCTCCTGCTGTTACTCCCTCAAATCCTGATACGTCAACACCTAAACATGAGAAAAGTAAAATTCCTCCTTCGCCTATGTTACCTGGAGCTCTCAAATTCCCCCCTCCCAGTATGCAGCAAGATCAGATCCCTTCCCCCTCGATCAAAGTTCCAAATTTATTATCTCCAGCAAATGGAGTTAAGACTGGAAGTTCAATTCCTCATTTAAGCACCCCCCCTGGCCCACCTGTTTTTACTCCACCTGTCCGGCCTGCTACTGTGCCATTTCGAACTTCTCCTGCAACTCCTCAGCCGGTTGCTTTCTCATCGGGATCCTCTTTGCCCACGTCATCACCTCCCCAATTCTCAAATGGATCTGTAGAGTTGCAGCACCATTTGCAAGCTTCAGAGGACTTGATGCCTGTTGCGGAGTTACCAGGTGTCTTATTCTCTGCTCTAAAGGTATCTTTTTCATTGTTGCGATCAATAACTTCTGTGAATTTTTTTTGTTTCTCTTTTGCTTTTTCTTTTGGAGTATCATACTATTATTGTCATTGCATTACTAGCAGAGTTTCAATTATCATGAGATCCTCATTGCATTGAGTCACTAATTTTTAATATTTTTGTTCGATAATATTATCTGCAATCTTTCAATTCCAACTCTCATATATTTTTGGAATGTTATGAATTATTTATATTTGCCTTATATTCTCATATAGGTTTTGAAGCAGAAGAAACTTGCAAATGTTCCCAGTTTGGGTTTTGGGGCATTAATTTCTCCTGGGAGAGAGATTGTACCAGGTCCTCAAATAATACAGCGTGATCCCCATCGCTGTCAAAATTGTGGAGCTTATGTAAATCTCTATTGTAAGATATTACTGGGTTCAGGCCAGTGGCAATGCATAATCTGCCGAAAATTGAATGGAAGTGATGGTGAATACATAGCTCCAAGTAGAGAAGATCTTCATAACTTTCCAGAACTGTCATCGCCCGTGGCTGATTATGTTCAAACTGGAAACAAGAGACCTGGTTTCTTTCCAGTTTCTGATTCCCGAATGTCTGCACCTATTGTTCTTGTTATAGATGACTGTTTGGATGAACCACACCTGCAGCACTTACAAAGCTCCTTGCATGCATTTGTTGATTCACTTTCTCCTACAGCAAGAATTGGAATCATACTTTATGGCCGCTCTGTGTCAGTTTATGATTTTTCAGAAGAATCAATGGCATCCGCAGATGTACTTCCTGGTGATAAATCACCAAGCCAGGAATCCTTGAAGGCATTGATATACGGAACTGGCGTGTACTTATCACCTATACATGCTTCAAAGGAAGTAGCACATCAAATTTTCTCATCACTGAGACCATATAAATTGAACATTGCTGAAGCTTCAAGGGATCGGTGTCTTGGTACTGCAGTTGAGGTCGCTCTCGCTATCGTTCAAGGGCCATCTGCAGAAATGTCTCAAGGTGTAATCAAAAGGACTGGAGGTAATAGCAGGGTCATTGTGTGTGCTGGCGGACCTAATACTTATGGTCCTGGATCCGTTCCTCATTCTTTTAGTCACCCAAATTATCCTCATATGGAAAAAATGGCATTTAAATGGATGGAACATCTAGGTAACAAAGCTCATCTACACAATACAATGATTGACATCCTATGTGCTGGAACTTGTCCCGTTAGAGTTCCAGTTTTGCAGCCTCTTGCTAAAGCATCTGGGGGTGTTTTGATTCTTCATGATGACTTTGGAGAAGCCTTTGGTGTAAACTTGCAAAGAGCATATACCAGGGCATCAGCTTCCCAGGGTTTATTAGATATTCGGTGTTCTGATGATATTCTTATTACTCAAGTTGTCGGTCCCGGTGAAGAGGCACATGTAGACACTCATGAAAGTTTTAAAAATGACAAATCTCTCTCCATTCAAATGCTAAGTGTAGAAGAAACCCAGAGCTTTGCTATCTCAATGGAAACAAAAGGAGAAATCAATAGTGATTTCGTATTTTTCCAATTCGCAATTCAATACTCGAGCATTTATCAAGCTGATGTCTCAAGAGTTATCACCGTCAGATTGCCTACAGTTGATAGTGTTTCAGCATATCTTGAGAGTGTTCAAGATGAAGTAGCTGCAATCTTTATAGCCAAAAGGACTCTCTTACGAGCCAAAAACTATTTTGATGCAATTGATATGCAGGCAACAATTGATGAGAGAATTAAAGACATTGCTGTGAAATTTGGGTCTCAGCTACCAAAGTCAAAACTTCATCGATTCCCCAAAGAACTCTCTTTATTACCAGAGCTCCTTTTTCATCTTAGAAGAGGCCCACTTTTGGGAAGCATCATCGGCCATGAAGATGAGAGATCTGTGTTACGAAATTTATTTCTCAACGCATCCTTTGATCTTTCACTCCGTATGGTAGCACCTCGTTGTTTAATGCACCGGGAAGGAGGCACATTTGAGGAATTGCCTGCTTATGATCTAGTAATGCAGTCTAATACAGCTGTTCTTCTTGATCATGGCACTGATATCTTCATCTGGTTGGTAAGCTGGTGAAATTTTCTTCTTGCCATTTTATTGATCTATGGTGCTGAAGAATTAGTGATTCTTTTCACTTATCCCCTCCCCCCCAAATCTCGTGCCCATGATCTATGCATCTTTGAACTGCATGTATGATGTATCTTTGCTTCTGTGTGTACCTGAACTATTTTGAATAATATGAAGGGCGGATAATAAAGGCTTCAGATGTAATATAATTTGTAGAACAGTCATGCTAGGATTAGTAACAAATGGTTTAACATTTAGAGGAGCATTTGCTGATTTACTGAAAGGAATATTGCCTCACTGCTTGCCATACCCTTATCATATCCAAAGTTCTGGTTATTAACCTGTCATTTTTTTATGATTCTGACTGGGAGGGTTCTTTTTTGTTTTTTAACCAAAAAAATTGAAAGAGTTGCTCTCAAAATAAAAAAAAATTGCATGAAATAACATTTCTGTCAATCGACTTCCATATTCTTTCTTCAAGTCATTGCTAAATACTGAAATCCAGTAGGTCCATATTGCTAGCATTTATTATATTATTGCAGTCTAACTCATGGATAAGAAGCTATATGTTCATTCAGCTTGGGACTGAGAATTTTCATGTTACAAATGCTGTATCTTAAATGAATCTCTATTGTTTTGTCTATGCATACATAAAAAAAAATGTATCGGTACCAGTATACAAAACTTAATTTGATAATATGTCCTATGGATTTATTTTTCTGTTGGGTCAAAAATTTGATCTTGAATCATGTGATCCTAACCGCCTTTATTCTGCACTCCCTATTAAAGACATTTTCCCGACAACTTTTAACTGTAGGGTGCTAAACTAGCTGCTGACGAAGGAAGAAGTGCCGCAGCTTTAGCAGCTTGCAGAACATTAGCAGAAGAGCTCACTGAGTTACGGTTTCCTGCTCCTCGGATCCTTGCATTCAAGGTTCATCTTCCCATGATTCTCCTACAATCTTTTTCTACATGGGTTTGTCCATTTATTATTCCATTTATACCCAATGTAAAGAACTAATAGGTCTGAGTCAATAACAGGAGGGAAGTTCTCAAGCACGATACTTTGTTTCTCGGCTGATACCAGCACACAAAGATCCTCCTTACGAGCAGGTGAAGATGCAAAAGTTGTTTTTTTTTTCAAAAGGCAGTTTATTGAATTATTTTTTAGCTCGGGTTACCTCAGCTTATTGAACTAGTAGATCTAATGTTTAAATTTCCACTTTGAATTTAGGAGGCAAGATTCCCTCAGCTTCGATCTTTGACAGCAGAACAGCGGACAAAGCTGAAATGTAGCTTTATTCATTTCGATGATCCTAGTTTATGCGAGTGGATGCGAATCTTGAAAGTGGTGCCGCCAGAACCAAGTTAAAGTACTAACTAAACTGCAATTTAGTGGTTAGACCTCTCGGCCAGGAAAAATCTTAGGAACTGCATCCTCTGCCAAGTATTCACCTTTCTTCTCCTTTTACAGTGGTTGAGGGGATGTTTCTTGCAAGCTGTCATTGAATATCAAGCCAATCTTTTCTTCTTTTTCTCGGATTTTTTCTTTTTTGACACAGGAAACATCTATACTTTGAGAATCAAAAGAATTGTTATTGTTCCATCATATTATCTCAATTGAAATGCTTTTGGGGAAGAAGCAATAAAAAAAAAATTTCCTTGTTGATTCATCCTCTTAATTACCTTGGGGCAGTTGACTAAAAATCGCAGAGAAGGCAAACCCGGAGTACTGATGTGATCAATTGTATATATATTTGTAGAAATTGTGGTGTGTGCTGCTGGAGGGGAGGAAGAAATTGTAGAAATTGCAGAAAGAGGAGGCGAGGAAGGAAAAATGAAGAAAATGGATGGTCCTGCTGACCTGGCCGTGGGGCCATTTATAATAATAAAAAAAATAAAAATTTCACCCTCACTAACAAAAAAAAAGTTTGAGGAAGACTCATGAATTTAAAAATTACTAGTTTTTCGTTAATGTGCGTTGTATGTGAATATATAAATTATTATATATTGAATTTATCAGTAATCATATTTTAGTTTTTATATATGTTATTTGCTTTTTTTTAATTTTATCTCGTTATTTGGATTGTTAATTAACAAATTAATGTATCATTTTAATGCATTTGATATAAGTATATAGAAACTTGTCATTTAACCTCAGGAAGAAATACTTCTTTATAAATTATATTTTTTTTGTGTATATGTGACTTTTGTTTTATTTTGTTTTACAAGCACCTTCGTTGTAGAAGTTGAAATGTCTCGTGATAATGCGACATATAATTGTTTATGTGAGAATACATCTTCTAGCAAGTATACTCCAACATTAGTTATCATTTGACTTTGAGCTTTATTTATTGTCATGGCAAGTATATTATTTGTATTTTTTTAATTTTATCTAGTTATTTGGATTGTTAGTTAACAAATTAATGCTTTTGCTAATAATAAACATGAGTTTTGCATGAATTGTTCAAACATATTGAAAATAATTGAGATTTCATTGTATTTTTGTATCGTTACAAAATTTTTACAATTATGACGTATTTGTCTTATTTCTTCTTCTTGTCTTCAGACCATTTTCCACCATCTTATTTCATTTACTTTAGTCACTGCATAAATATATTACTGAAATGTTAGTTTTGAAAATATTTTCAAGGTGTATTATTTTAATGCATTTGATATAAGTATATAAAAACTTGTAATTTTACCTTTAGGAAAAGTACTTCTTTATAAACTATATTTTATTGTATATATGACTTTGTTTCATTTGTTTTATCTTGTTTCATAAGCACTTTCATTGTAGAAGTTGAAATGCCTCGTGATAATGTCATATACAATTGTCTATATGAGAATACATCTTCTGGCAAGTATACTCTAACATTAGGTATCGTTTGGTCTTGAGCTTTATTTATTGTCATTGCAAAACACTAACGTACTGAAAGCTGCTTTTTTTTTTTTTAAATGGAACAGGTACCCTTCATTTTCTTATGGAAATAACGGTATCCTTGGCAAAAATACTTGTTTTCCTGCATGTTGTCTTTGTGTTATTTCAACATGTATGACATTTTTTTCAAGTCTTTTACACATCATCTTCGTCTCATTGCACAAGCCATTAGATGCATATAGATTTCTCAACAATATGATAAGGTAATTAACTTTGAGGTGCAATATGTATGGAGGTAGTCTATTTGGTTGAAAAGTGTTTAGAATTCCTCTTAGTAGTTGTTATTGGTGTCATCAATTATTTGATCGTAACTAGTGTAGAAATGACTTTCTCCAGGGAACATCTCTATTATCTTTTGATTCAAGGAGTTAATATATTTATTTTTTGTGGTCAGTATTGCACGATTTGTTATGTACTCTGAGGAGGTGTAATTCTTTAGCAAATCAAGGAAGACTGCAGATATGAAACCCTTTTCACTGCCATCGCTTGTATCATTGTGTATGACCATTTGTTATAGTATAACAATTTTTTCGTCTTGCGTTGCAAGCTCTTTGCCATCACCAACATTCAATATGAAATTACTAAATTTCCTATCCATTCTTGCTTTCATGTTTTTTGTCAACTTCAATACTTCTATTTTACTCCAAATATATGATTTGATCATGTTTGCATTCACGATCTCTTCTCTTGTTCCTTTTGGCACTACTGGTAGAACTTGTCTAAAATTACTTCCAAATATCATAATTTTTCCTCCAAATGGATGTGTACTGTTCATGATATCTCTTAGACTTCTATCGACAGTTTCTATTGCAAATTTTTTGGCCATAGATGCTTTATCCCAAATGATTAGTTTTGCTTTGCATAATAATTCCGTATGTCCACTCTGTTTAGATATACTATAAAGTCTAGTTTCTATTGGGCTTAATGGTATATTGAATCTTGAATGTGATATTCTGCCTCTTAGCATGATTACAGCTGCTACTCCACAAGTTGTAATGGCTAAAACTATCATTTCTTTAGATATAATATTAGCAAGTATTGCTATACATAAGAATGTCTTTCCTATTCCTCCTGAACCATCAATAAAGAAAATGTCACTTTTGTTGGAGTTTACCCTATTTAGTATGACTGTGTATACATATTTTTGTTCCCTACTTAATTTTTTTTATGTATCTTTGTCTTCTTGTGGGGTTTCTATTGTCATTTCTTCGATAATGTCAATGTCATTTGAAGTTGTTTCTCCCGATTAATGATCCTGAAATCTAGGTAGATCGTAGCTCTGTATATCCTTCCCTATGCTTTGAAAATATGACTGAATGCTTCTCAATGTGGAAGCTACTTGAATTATTTTGGAGTGTTCGTGCATCCTTTTAAAATTTTTGAACATGTCATCCAGATAATCTTCCTATAATTTTTTAATATCTAGGGGTTCAAAATACACTAATTGAGTTGCAAATAGTCATCTTAGTTTTTCTGGCATTTTGAATGCTATTGCTTTATTCATACATTCTTATGTGTTCTGATTAGATTCAAGTAAACATCTCTTGATTGCATATTCTTTAAATGTAGGATATTCTACACCATCAACAGTAAATAAGTCATCAAAAGATTTTGGCCCTCTAACATGATTTAAAAGGAGTCTCAAATAATACCTCTAACTTTTTTTAGGATTTGCAGTATTAACACAACCAATTACTATTCTCTATTTTCTCTTTGTCCACTTACGCTCATCATTGTTCCACACATAATATTTTGGAAATTCTTTAGATAACAATTGTCTTGCTTCTTCATCAATTGAGCATGTATGAAAGAATTATGTTAGCATTGTCATTTTGAGATGGTCCCATAGGAGCACTTTCTATAAGTTTTGATTATGCTAAAATGTCACCATCTACTTATTTGGCAAATGCAATTGTAGGTTGCATACTACTGGATTTATTTCAAATTCAAACATCCTCCATATGGCTTCAACAGCATATACCCATCTTGTATCCTGATACTGTTGTATTTCATCTATCCGTTTATGTCCATCAAAGTCCCCAACATGAACTGCAATTATGGCATGGCCTTTGTAGATGTATTTGTACAAATATTTTACTACTTTTATACTAGAACATATCTGATAGAAATTAATATGTTACAATGTTATATATACCCTTTGTAAAAGGCATTTTAAAAATATTTAAATTTTATTATTTTCAAATGGAATGTAAATGATTAAAAAAGTATTAAATTGCTAAATATTGATTAAACAATAAGTGGAAGGTTATGATTTACCTCAATATTTATGTGGCAATAATATCTTATTAGCATATACGAGCTAAAAGGTACTACTCATTTATCGTCTAATGCTTTATTTGTAATTTTGAAAATAATTAATCTTTTAAGGCAAAGAGGATGATCAAATTTGATGCGTCGCATTATTATACATATTGTCCATTTTTAGGTATTTTGTAAATCAAATATCCATCGATTACTTGCATTGTTTTTGTAGTGTAAGGTCTCAGGTAATTAAATATGCACTTCCCATCAATCATGCAAGGGAATTTTGGATTTTCATCCCTGCATGGGCCATGCATCATTTGCTTTGCAACCATCTTACGCAATTTTGGATATTTTCTCTCATCTAGAGTTTCAAACGAAACAAATATATCAAATTGTTCAGTTTTTATTATCTTATGTCCTGGCTTCAAGATGAGCAGAATGTGTACATGAGACAGACCTCTTTTTTGAAATTCAATTACATGAACATGTGCTGCAATTCTACCAAATATATCTTTTTTGTACAATTAATTTTTTAAATCTTATAGCTTTGCTCGAAATACTCTTGAAGTCAAGTTTAGTCTATCTTGTGTCTTTTGTCTTGGTAGCAGTTCTTATTTTATTTTTTTCCATTTTAGATTGCATGTTATTGTAATGAATAAATTTGGTTTCTCATATCTTTGTACCAAAGTCATTGCATCAAGGTATCATTTATGCATATCTCTAGGACCACCGATATAAGATAAGGGTAGCACATTCCCTTTTCCGACTTCATCTCCTCTAGTTTCTCCTGTTCTAACGTTGTCTATTATTCCTTGATATAATTCTGATCTTATATGGGACTATTGTATCCTAAAAAAATAAGTTATGTTATTTCTAACTTAATATATATATCCACCACAAATTGTTGCATCAATCTTCCAACTAGCAACAACAATGATTGTTTGTTTTCCCTAATTTGGAAATGATAGTAGTAGTATTCACGACAAGAGACCTTTGCAAGATTTTTCCATTTGATACATGTATTTAAAATTAATAATTTAAAAATAGAAAGATCAACATTTTTTAAATTATTATCAATTGACCTTTATATTTAAGAATATTAAAATATTTAAAGTATAAATAAAAGTATATATTAAATTTAGAAATACATACCTTCATTCTCGTTTGCTATTACTGATTCTGCAGATGTTACAATTGGGATGTTGGAAGTGTTTTCTGTGTATGTCTTTATGTCATTATCATATTTTTTAATATCTTAGTGCCACGTACTCTCTCCTCTTAGGTTTAAAAATGGATACTGCAGTAGATCATAACATTCGAAGTAGTGCTTAACTCTATATTTTTGTCCTAAATGCGCTTACACATCAATCTCTCTTTCAAAAAGTGTCTGGATTATTACCCTCAACCCAAATCCCTACAACATCTTTTTTTGTTGGTGCATTGTATTGGCGTTTTTCTCTTGTATTCCTTTTCTTAATCCATATTTTCAAGTTTTTGTATGAATCATACTCATTCAATCTTCGAAACACTTTATCATAAGAATTATTTTCCAAAATTTTCATCAATTTAGGTATAACAGATTCCCGCAATTGAACATTTTTAACTGCATTCTTCTTATTTTCTACTTTATGGATGTTGTCGTAAAAATGTAAGTGAAAATACCTTGAGATACAGTATGTTTGCACCACTTCTTACAATTCATGATATATTTGTCATTGAGCTCGAATCATAAAAACTCAATTTCTATTTGATACTAGATTTTTGTCCAATTTAATTCTCAAATATGTAAATGCAAATATATTGTTATAGAGCCTGTTAATTATTTGAAATTTTATAGTATTTTTTGAGTTCTTAGCAAACAATTCCAACAGTTCTTCTGCTATATGTACCAATGAAAGTTTGATTTTTCTATTTTGACAACAAAAGAATTGTGGCTCGTGCTCATATCTCTTAGCTCCATAATTGTTGCATAGAGGTACTATTTCCAACTTGTACAAAGAAGAACATACATGATGATACAATTGTTCTTCTATTAGATATTGTTTTTGTAAGTTTTGCTATTTAAACATATATTGAAATGAAATATTTTTTTTAATTTTTGTTTGATGGGCTTACCTTGTTGTTCCATAATTCTAATTGAGCTCTACATAATCATTCCACCTTTTGTTTCCTACTAATGTGATTATTCTCACAATTTTTATTCATCGTAGGCTATTTAACATTCATTTATTTTTTTTATTATTCTTTCTATTCTTTTAATGTTCTCTATTTTTTGCAGCCCGTTTTTATTGTTATATTTTTTTTTCACTTGTTAAATTTGTGATTTTGTATTTAATTTTCCAATTTATTTAAAAATTATATGAATAAGTATTATTATTTATTTTAGTAAGTATTTGCCATATTTCAGTAGAATTGTGTAGTACTTCTCCCGCAAAAAAAAGAAAGGGAAGACAATAAATATAACTTGAAGCATTTGTTTATCCCCTCGCAAAATAAAGTCCAAACTTTTATTTCAAATCAATTTTTGCCTCCTTAATTGGTCAATCGTTTCTTTTAACTAATTTTCTAGCGAGTGATATGATTGTCTGACTCTATGATTGAAAATACTATTTCCAAATCATAAAATAAATAGTGTGTTAATCAATCAAAATACTGTTGTGAAAATTCTTACTAATGCCGTTAAGCATCCATGCGTGCTTGCTGAAGACATTGTTCTATAACTTTTTGCCACAATGCTAGAAATAAACTGATAAACCTTACTATTTAGAGTGCTAATTTTCCAACATAAGAACAAATTTTGTAACATAAGAAAGAATTTTTTTATATAATAAAAATGACTTTTATCAAACTTTATTTTACTCTTGTTTTAGAAACTGGAAACAAATTAAAGCCTAGTTTATATATATATATAATAATGAGGTCAAGTGTAATCGTCAAGGTGGACGCTTGTTGATTAATTAATATCAGAAAATTAAAAATTAATCTAATTTTTTAATTAATATAAAGAATATATATATATTTTTTAATTTTATTAAGAATTAATCAAAAAATTTATCTTTAAAAATTTATTGTAGGTAACCTATCAAAAAGAGTACAGCGCTTTTTAATTTTATATCAAGGAAATCTATAATATATATTTTGTGAAATATAAAAAATTAGAAATTAAAAATGTATAAAATCAATTTAAGTAACATATAATTTGTATTAGAATATTCCTATAATAATAAATGCTAAACAATGGAAAAAAATTAATAATTCACTAACTGTTGAATATATGTATAAGAACAAATTGCAAATAAATATAAAAAAGCAGCAAATCTAAAAACTGGGTGAAAGAAAGATTGCCCCAATAGGCAATTAGTAGTGCAATAAAATAAAAAAGAAATAACTTCACCTAAGAAAAGGAACAAAATAAACTAAAAAAAATGAATAAAGTAAAGAAATTAGAGTAGATCAGAGCAAAAAAAAAAATATATTATAAAGGGCTGGTTGTTGAGTTGATTTTTTTTTTCCTTTTTCCTTAATGTGAAATTGGATTTTTTATGCAAAAAAAAAAAAAGTACAGAAGAGAATTATATAACCAACAGTTTTTGTATTAGAATCAATTTGTTCTTACTAACAAAATAAAAATCAATTCTTTTTTTACAATATCTAACATATTACTGACTTTATTTATATATATACTTTTTAATGAAGAAGTTGAAGGATTAATTCTAGCAAAAGAAAGTGAAATTAAAAATAAAAATAAAAAGTCGAATATCGCGCGATAATATTCGTTGGAAGTATATTTGAATCACACACTCAATTGTTGTCTTGGACACTTCTCAACATTCCCCATCACTTTGATTCTGCTTTTTTTTTTTTCTTATATATATAAATGATTCATGCATAGAAAAATTAATTAATGTTATCCTTTTTTTTAATACGTTTTTTTACAGAGACAATGAAGACCTTTTGATATATAGTATAACTTTTTTTTCCTAACTATAGATATATTTAGTCAGTAAATTAATACCACATAAAGAGACTATATTTTAATAGTATAGGCCCAATGACCCAAGATTTTACATGGTGATCACTCTAATATTTAATTTTGGTATGATATAGGCTAAATAGTGATAACTACCTTCTTTATCATAAGAATGTTTGTCATTTATAAAATAGGAAAAAAAATAAAAAGAACAATATAGTTATAAGATTTTTATTGTATTTATCATGTTAAGACTTTATATGAGCAAACTTTTTTTTTTTTTTGAATAAAAGTCTCATCAAAATCCAACTCCTTATTCTAATTCAACAATTATTACATTAAAATATAATAATTGCATCGAAATTTAAAGAAAAAAATACTATTAATTTGATAAGAATTACGCGTGGCTCTATTTAGTTGAAAAGTATAAAAATCTTTCAAAATTATATAGATCTTAAAGGTTAGAAGATATTTTGGGTCTCAGTTGAAATCTAAATAGGATTCTAGCTCAATAGGCTCATAATGCAGTACAATTATCTTAAATAATTGTTATTTGAATGTGAAGTTTAGGTTATTGCACACATACGAATAGAATTATTTTAAAATTTAATGAATTACATTATTTCTAATCATACACAACTACCTATAAAACGTGACTATATTTATTATTTTACTCGATAAAAGGAACAATCTCATTATATAGATAGAGTTCCACTATTTATATTTCTAATACCAATTAATTACTATTTATATCACAAAGACTCATATATATATATATATATATTATATCATATCATATGCAACATTTTATAGTTATGGGCTTAGGCTTTATGCTTGTACAAAATACATATCATAATTGTATCAGAATACATGTTATTTTTACTATTTCCATATGCATGGATATACAAAATATGATAAGTTAGATCTATAAATTGGGTTTCAAATATCTGCACTCGATATAGACTTTGACTGACTTCTCTTACTTCAATTTTACTATCTATAAGCTCCTTGATATGCGTGATAAAAAATCTAACATATATGGTGTCATAACATCATTTAACATGGCATTATGAACATTATATCATATTTATGAAAGCTATAGAAATGTCATATCACATATACGCAGTGTTCATTTCATATTATATGTCTTAACATTTTTACCATTATTCGTGTCATTAACCTCTTACCATCAATCATACATGTCATATTTATTTTCTTTTCAATAGCCAACTTTGACAAATATAGCTTAAGCTTCATTCCCGAACTAGCCGGACACAGAGTGTGAAGTAGGTGCACCTAGTCCAAGGCTAGTCATCCTACTTACTTTGTATATAAGGTATGAAGTAAGTGCACCTAGTCTAGGGTTAGACATCCTACTCATCTACTGTAATCTGTATGCTCATTTGAGCTCTCTCAAGTCAAGCTTGCTCACCCAAACCAGGGCTCAGCTAACCTAAATGAGTATAAAAATATGAATACCAGGAACAGGAACACCCAAGTCAAGGTTAGACAACTTGATCCTTACTCATACATTTCGTCGATACGTATCGTTTATTCCTTTCATGATGCATCATTTACCTTAAAGTAGTCCTTAGCAGAGAAATAAACATTTATATTAAAGTATCCTTTATGTTTTAATCACATTTTTTCTTGTTTCCATTATAGTATATATAATTCATGCATGTTCATATATCACATTCATGTTTACTAATATGTTTTCATACGTTTTTACATCATACTTTAATATTTGTGCATGATTGACATGTTTCAGACCTACTAAAATATCATTTAAACATAAGTCATTTTTGCTGTGAATAGTATTGTCACGGCCATGACAAATTGGATTGGCCGTGACACCTGGTCATGAAGGTTACTGCCTCAATATTCATAGTTATGACAATTTCAGCATGGTTGCGACGCCGGTTGTGAAAGATCCTAACTTATGTCTATAGTCAAATTTTGTCAAAATTCAACTTCTAATCACTTCCTAAACATGCATAGAACTCATTCATGGTTATTGAATACTAAAACAAATATATTACACAACTCAAATCATCCCCCAAAATGGGGTCACAACCGAGCTCATAACTCACGTATTTCACATACTTTGTGTCCACTTAACACATATGTCATTTTTATACTCATAACCATATTTATACATATTCAAACACTCTAATTAACCTTTATAATATTTAATCATGTCATTTCATATTTCATATTACATAATATCATATTAATTAACAATTAGACATGTTCAATAACATTATTGCGCATAATTCAATATTTACATGCATTTATCACATTTAAGGGGTAAATAACAATGCATATATATACAAATATCTATTAGGAGCGTGACAAAATTCAACTAAGGAGCTATATACTCTCCTTGTCTATTTTCTCCCTTTTGTCTTCCTATTACAAACAATACCACATATCAAATACTAAGTCTATGGTAGTATGACAAAAACATAAAACTAACCCACACTCCCCAAACTATGGTTATAATGTATGATTTCTACTCCATATCATGATACCTCATTTCCAATAATTTCAAAAATCACAAACACATACAAAATTCAACCACCATTTATCTTCCTCCAAGGGTTTCCATACCAACCAACACAATATTTCTATATAATTTCATAATCACAGCAAATAGATGATTTTTTTACCTCTTGAAAGCAGAAACAACCCTTGATCATGCAAGGAACTCGTGAACTCTCTTCTACCAATTTTCTATCTCCTCCAAAATCTTACCAAAGATGATTTCTTCAAATCTTGCTTTAATCTTATTTTCTTTGTTGATTTAATGTTAAATCACTCAAAACCATGAAAGATTGATGTTCTTAAGTGTGTATGAAAGGGGTTTGGAGTTTGAAGATGGAAAAGATGATGAAAAATTGTGATAAGATAGTGGAAAAAACTTTATATAGTCACCTTTCATGGTCATTGCATGCAGAGTTACTGTAACAACCGATTTCAAATAGTAATGTTTATCCAAGAAATTTAATTGTCACGGCCATGACACCTCCTTGTCACAGTCATGACACTTTATTTTTTTAATAATTATTGATTTATTACATCCATTTCTTGGAATCGAAACCAAAATCGACCAATATACCTCAATTATGCCTTTATTATAACATTAAATCTAACTCATATGTATTTGTATTTTATATCCTTACTTTTAATTACTAAATTATCCCTCATATGTGTCATGTATTCCTGCTTAATGACTAGGCCCTACTTAGTGGGTATTATAATATATATATATATATATATATTAACTAGGCTTTGATTATGTGTATGATTAGAAATAATGTGAAAATAATGAGGTCAAGAGTAATATAGTCAAGGCTTAAAAGAGATAGAACCTAGAATATTGTGAAAAGAAAAGATCATACATGTATGGTCCACATAATTTATATTCAATTTCATCATTATAAGCATTATATTATATTTTTATATATATATAATTTTGTTGTCTAATTTTCTCTTTCACATTTTTTTATGTCGATTTTGGGAGTTTTTGTTTTATATGGTAGAATTGAGGTGATGAAACAAATATGAATTTGGGGGTCATCAGATTAAGGCCAACATCTTGTGATCAATGCATTCTGGATATGTTTTGAAGGGCCAATGCTGGAAACATTGTCAAAGATGTTTAATTTTTCATATTTATTTACAGATGCACATTTATGGTGATTTTGTATCAAAGCATGTCCACAATTCAATAGATTTCTTATGAATGCTAATAATTAGAAATTTTCTGGTATTATTCATATGAATTATAATATTATAACGTAATATTAATATTGGGATAAATATATAAAAATTATAAATGATGCAAGCTAAGATAGAAAATTGAAAATCTTTTCATTATGATCCAAAAACAATTCATCGAACATAAAAAAAAAATTAATCCAAAGCTCTAAACTATATAATCAAATCTAAGGATAGATGTTTTATGTAATGTTAAAAAATAAATGAATAAAATAATATATCTAAAACATCCATATTTTTCTATTTTTATCTTTTTATTTAAGGGTTGTTTTGAAGCACAACTTTTTTCTTCTACTTGTTTTTCTTGATTGACTTCTTCTCCATTATCGTTTTCTTCCTTTTTTTCATCTTCTTCCACATTTATAATTTCTTGAACTTCAATTACTATAAAATCTTTGATATGTTCCTTCACTTTATCATCTTTGGACAATCTCACAAGGAAATTATATTATCTATTTTCATTTTGCATTTGGTGCAATTTCTTATAGTATTCATTTTTCTCTTGTTTTTCCTATTAAAATAATTAAAAAGCAAAATCAATTAAAAATTATCTATAGTTTAAAAATTTATAACCGAGCATGAGTGAATCTATATTGACTGTTTATATTTTTTCATTGTGCATCCCATCAAAATTTGAGCATTATCATATAAAGTCACCCGAGCAAAAACATCTCCATTGTAAATTTCAAATCTTAACATATATCTATAAAATATAAATGTAAGAACAACATAATCATTTTAGCTATTGTTTATAATCATAAGCTTCATACTTTAGAATATAGTTTGCATCATGATTCTTGCATTTGTAACATTCAAATTTATCTTCTACTCCGGTGTGATAAACTTTGCAAACGCATTTTTTGCAAAACTCATACCAATCAAAAAGTTTATTGTCAATTCTTGAAATTTTTGCTTTAAAATAACATTCTGAGTCCCTAAAATTTTAAAAGCAAATAATGTTATTACAATAAAATATATATTTCATGTGAAGGTCAAAATATGTAATATTGCTTACTTGAAAAGCCTTTTCTTTTGTTTCATTCAAACTAAGTTATGGTGCTCTCTTTATTCATTATTTGTTAAAAAACTTGTCTCATTTTTACCCATCATATTGACATGGTAACTAAACACAAGAAAAAGTAATTAGCATTTATGATATTTAGGAAAAATTTTGTGATTTTTCCTTTAATTATAATTACTTGTTTTTATTTACTTACATTGTCTCGTAACTCATCAACTTCTATCATATTTGGATTGATATGGATGGTACTAAAATGATTGGCCGACAATTGTATATCATTTATATGGAAAAAAAATGAGAGTTTGCATTATATAAAGATAATAAAATAATTATGAATAAAGAACCGATAACAGCGCAAAACAATGTAGTACAATTGCAATTTCAGACTTGAAAGTGACAAATCCAATAATCTAATTATCAAAACGATGATATTGGATCTTGTGGCGACGATATTTTGTTGAAATTTAATAATCTATTGATGATACATTGACATTTTCCTCTGTGAAGGCATCCAGAGTTTATTGCCTTCACCACTTATCTAAACCGTATCAGTATTTTTTAATTATCGTATCAATATAAGAAAAGTAATAAATTTCTTTATTATTTATTGGCTTATTGCTCTAATTCGGTAAAACTTTAAAAGAAAATGACCTAAAGCATGTGAGAATTGAAAAAGAGAGGTTGAAAGTTTGTGAATGGAAAAACTAACCTTCAAAAAATGAAGATTTAATATTTGAGATTGCAATAATAGGCTTATCATCACTATTTCTCATAAAATCTTATAATATTCACCCTCTTTTTGTGCTAAATCATCTTAAAGAATCAATTGCAATTTTTGTAAACTACAAAATAAAATAAAATAAAATATAATTATATTAGTAATTACTAATTTTTACAAATGAAAGTAAAAAAAATATGAAGTAAAGCGGAAAGAATAAATCAATTTGCAGTAAGTATAGTAATACCTTTTCGATAACCTTGCTTTTTCATAGAAAAAGTAGGTTGAACACGAATTACAACAATATAAAAATCTACATAAAATAAAATAATTATTAAATGCAATATATGATATAAAAATTTAAAGTTATTTATTTAGTTTTAGTTATAAAAAAATTGTAACCTACCAAACAATTTATTATATTTTTTGGTAGCACTATCATGAAAAGTATCAAAAGAACTAAAATTGTAAGATAAAATTTGAGGAGATATCTTTGATGGATGATCTATAAAAATGATGTTCAAATTAAAATTTAACTCAATGTCCCTATGGATATAATGGAACATTGGGTTGATTTTTGTAACAGAGTTATTGCGAATGACGTAAGTATTTCTAACTTCAAAAGAATTCTCAAACTTTTCAAACCAATTGCTCCAAATAGTTACAACAATTTTAATGTTAGGAGAACAACAACAATAAAAGGAGAATTGTTAATCTAATATTCAAAAACAAGAGAAATGGAAAATGATTTGAGGCCTGTGTTCCACAAAATTTCCTTAAGACAAATTCACCTCCTACACTGGTATTTAGGATAACCAGCATTTGTCTCCCAGGATACAACAGATTTCAAGTAGTTATTGAACATACAACATATACTTACAGCGAACTATGAACTTGTCATACTCTATATCACTTGAAAAGAAGAAGAAAAAGAAAAAAAAAGAGACTTTTTAACAAGAATCAAAGTAAATTCTCAAAAATTCTTTTTTTCAATTCAAGCCAAAATCACATATTTATACTAGATGTAGGAGACATGAGATTAATTGTGATTAATTTTCTTTAAAAGCTGTCAATAATGCCTTTATAACTCTTATATAATGGTGAAATTAATTTTTGAAACATCAGAAATTGAAATTCCAAAAAATAAAAAGCTCAAAAGACCATTTTAGAATACAATTCACACAGGCGTATGAATCCACACAAGAGTGTGGACTTGTCTTGCACACACTGCAAGTACAACGACACGGGCGTGTCAGTGGCCTGGTCGTGTGGATCAACACTTAAAAAATAATTTGTAAAAATTGGACTTATTCAGGACCATGAGATTTTGGACCGACATTCATGTAAGCAGGTCGCGCATCCATGCATTGACCTATCCCGGACCATGGATTTGCACCTCCCCCTACGCCTGAGCGCGTGAGAGAAAGCCTTCCATTATACTTTTCTTACTTATATAAGAATGCATTTCTATATATAAATACAAATTCAACTTCAATTTTTAGTGATATAAGATAAACTCCCGCACATTCACTTTTCACTTTTAATCTCCTTACATTGAAGCTTACTTTGAGTTTCAATTTTTATTCACACATTCTCCATTTTGAGAATATGAATACATTAATTCATAGTTCTCATGTCAAGAAATATATATCCGTGTCTTTCTCCCAAAACCGAATTGTGGAGTCCACCCGAATTATCCTCTCAAAATGGCTCATAATCACAATTTTTCCAACATTTAATACCTTGGAAAATCAATAATAAAGTAAGAAATTTTTATGGGAAATAAATTCATAATATATATAATGACATTTTAATTTAAAACTTACTTTATCATCAATTAAAACTAATTTTTTAAATTGACGTTCTTGAGAGATATCTACTAAAACTATTTGGAGCAGTAAAGCCTTAATAGCAAATATTTTTTATCCTTTATGAAAATAATCAATGGTTGAATACTATTCATTATTATTTTTTGTGATTTCTTTAACTATGATGATTGTTGTAGGGAAAATAACAAACAAAAAAATAACGTGTAGAAAACACAGTAAGCAATAATAGCAGCAACAGAGGGAAAAAAACGCAAACGGAAGAGAAAAGGGAAAGAGACTTTTTCGTGGATTTTATTTATTACCAACTTAAAACTGAAGGATTAAAGATAAAACAAAGCAAAGAATCCCAATCCAACTGAAAGTTGATGAGCGAAAGAAAAGTCATGATTTTGGTTGGAATCCTAATATTATTACAAGTGATAATTAAGAATTAAACTAAGGGTTGGAATTCTATAGCTAAAAATAAAATTTTAACCAAGATTTGATATTATATTAACTGTATTTTTATATTTATATATTATTTTATTTAAATTTATTAAATGATAAAATTAATCCTATTAAATAATATAATTATTAAATGACAAAATTAATTCAATTAACTAATAAAATTAAATTAATTTTTTTGTAATTTTATTTATTTCTCTTTATTCACACTTTTATATATATAGTATGATATGTGGATAAAAATAAGAATTCGAGAGGTAAACGTATAAAACAAAAGTTGTAGGCATCAAATTATGAAAAATATTAAAAATAACAAAATAATAAACATTTTTAAAATATTTATTGACAAAAAGAAAAATATTCAACGGGAAAATTCCATAGAATACGGACTTTAAAAGTTATTTTCAATTTTGACCCACTTTAGTTTTGTGTCTTTATTGTCGTTTTCTATTTTTTTTATTTTTATCGATTTTTTTTAAAATATAAATTTATTGTGTATTTAATATTTTTTATTTAATTGAGAAAAAAATGACTATATTTTATTTTTTAAACATTAATTAATAATTAATTTAGATGGTCACTATTTGTCTTTATATATGTATTTATTTATTTTCAATAATTGTTTAATTAATTTAATTAGCAAAAGAAATATATAAATTTTTATTTAATTAGTTAATTACCAAAGTAAATATTGGACAATTCTTAATAACAAAAAGAAATATGTGAACTTATTTTTAATTAATTTAATTAAAATTATTTATTTTGGTAAATATCTGATAATTTTTAGTTGAGATATTGACTTGATATATGACAAATTTTGAGTAAATATTGGGAAAATTTTATGTAACTTTTAACTTTCATTAGTTTTGTGGTAAATTTTGGATAAATTTTGGGTATAACTTAAGTAAATATTGGATAAATTTTTTATAACTTCAATTTTTTTTATTTTATAGTAAATTTTGGATTAATTTTAGGTAATTTTTAGTAAATCTTGGTAATTATTGAGTAAATATTGTATAACTTTAATTTTTATTAATTTTATGGTAAACATTAGTGAATTTTGGGTATAAATTGAGTAAATTTTAAGTAAATCTTAGATAAATTTTTTGTAACTTTAATTTTTATTAATTTTTTGGTAAATGTAGGTAAATCTTAAGTAAATTTTAGATAATTATTGGGTAAATTTCAATAAGTGAGTAGACATTGTGTAACTTTAACTTTTATTAATTTTTTAGTTTATATTAGATGAATATCGAGTATAACTTAGTAAATTTTAAGTAAATATTATATAAACTTTTGTAATTTTAATTTTCATTAATTTTCTGATAAATTTTAGATAATTTTTGTATAAACACTAGTAAATATTGAGTAAAAATATTGAATAACTTTAATTTTTATTAATTTTATGATAAATATTGAGCAAGTTTTTGGTAAATATTAGGTATTCCTTGAGTAAACTCTAAATAAATACTAAATAAATTTTTTGTAACTTCAATTTTCATTAATTTTATGATAAATTTTGGATAATTATTAGATAAACCTTAGTAAATGTTGAGTAAATCTTGTGTAATTTCAAAATTTATTAATTTTTTTGGTAAATATTACATAAATTTTAGGTACAACTTGAAAAATCTTAATTAAATATTGGATAAACTTTATGATAAAAATTAGGTAAATATCGGATAAACTATAAGTAATTATTGTATAAAACTTGATAAATTTTGAGTACATATTGTATAATTTCAACTTTAAATTATTTTTTTTTTTTGTAAATATTAGATAAATTTTAGATACAACTTGAATAAATTTTAAATAATTTTTGAATAAACTTTTTATAACTTTATTTTTTATTAATTTTGATAAATATTGATTTTTCAATTTATTTGGTGCGCTGGATAATTTTGAAAATTTTTTTTTAACGAAGATATTTTTGTAAATATATCGGTTTTTTTTTCATTTTTTAAATAAAACAAATCGGATCCAGGTAAATAAAATGACCCGAAAAGAAAAGCTCGATATATGCGGGTCAACCGACCTACTTGGGAGCCACGGACAACAAATAATAAATTTAGACAGAGTCATGACTTGGTCAGCACAATTGCATTAGGTTTTGCGCTTTGTTTATCTGTATATATAGCTCCGTCGCTTCCTTTTATCGTCTCGGTGTTTTCTTCTGACTGTGCAGAAGAGAAGGGAAGAAGATAACGCCTAACAAAGAATAGAATCTAATTGGTTCGCCTGCTTACTTTTTCTCATTTTTCTCCCTGTTATTTTACATTAATATGGTGTAATGCGCATCTCTGTATAGGTCAAATCTAACTGTTCTAAGATTCGCGTCGCATTTAAGCTTCAATTTAGCATTTCTTTTTATTTTTTTTGGTTTTCTTTAACGATTCGTTGCGTCACTGGTATTCGTGTTTTTTCTTCCTGTTGTAATCCTGTTCTCATTACAAAGCAATAATCGTTGGCAACTTAGTAATAGCTTTCAGCACTAGTGAATTTGATTTTGTATTTTAGGGTTGGACTTGTTTTACTTTCGTTGAGATATTTTAAGGTTTAGGGGTGTGCCATTTTTCACCTTTACTGATATTGCAGTTTTTGTTTCGTTTTCAAGTATTATTTGTGTTTTTTTTTTCCAACTGTTATGTTTCAATCTACTTTGGTTTAATATTTTACCAGGTATAGTTCTCGAATTGAGTTCAGAAAATGGCTGGTGGTGAGTATAAATGCCTCCAATTACAGATACTCTTTGTATTTGACAGTATATATACTTACCTACTCATGTGGATACATGTTTGGGCACACCATGATATCATCTGCTGTTCATTTGTCAGGGGGCAAGGGCAAAAAGAAGGAGGTGAAGAAAGAGACTGGATTGGGACTCTCCGTCAATAAGGAAGAGAATTTCGGAGAGTGGTATTCAGAGGTACTATTGTAGATCTTTTAGTTTATGCATTGGATGTTGATATTTTTATGCAAGATGCTCTTGAAGTAAGGTTTTGTTTTTCTTGATTAGAAATTGGTGTAATAGGGGATGTGATACTGAAAAAGCACAATTATTTAAGTTAGCGAAAAGTAACATTAGATTTTAAGACAGTTCTTGAACATAATGTACGGAAATTCTGTATGAGTATGATAGAAAACTTTCATATTATTGAAAGAATTAATTTGGTTATCCGATGATATCTAAGATCAGATGTCTCAAAAGTTTTCAATGATGGTCAAACATTTATTTATCGTTAAGGTTCTCTCATGGTTGATTTATTGCACTGAGAAAATAATCTAGCCATAAATTGATTGCCCTGTTGTAGGGGAGTAAAACGAAAAATGTTTCTCCCCAATGAATTTCAATTTGTGTTAGATGCTGTTACAGTTATCCTATGAGACAGTATAAACATGCTGGCTTTTATAGTAATATTTGCATCCTTGTTCATCCACTTATTGTTGATTTTGAATGATGTTCTTGCAGTTGAATTCTACAGCCCTAATTGGCATTTTGTGTCCCTTTTTGGCTTGTTTAGGTGGTTGTCAATGGTGAGATGATCGAGTACTATGATATTTCTGGCTGTTACATTTTGAGGCCGTGGGCAATGTCAATTTGGGAGATCATGCAAGTATGTTCATACCCTTAAATCCCTCAAACATTTATTTTTTGATGTAGTAACCTTTTAAGCTATTTCTATATTTTCTTTTTGTGTTATGGGGCTAAGGGTAAAGGTTTTTTTCCTCTTAGCTGATATTTTCTTAATACTAGTGCTAGAATCTACTAAACATGGCTCATGTTTTTCCTGGTTTTTGATTTTGTCTGTAGAGTACAAGTTACTTTGTGGAACACAGTTGTACTATTTTTTGATTAATTTCACATTCTTCATATATATATAACTTTTTCCTGTTATGGGAATTTGCAGGCATTTTTTGATTCAGAGATCAAACAAATGAAAATTAAGAACTGTTACTTCCCTGTTTTTGTTTCATCTAGTGCACTTGAAAAGGAGAAGGACCACATTGAGGGATTTGCTCCAGAGGTAAGATCTGAATTCTTCATGCACAATTTTGAAAAAAATAAATTTACTGACTCTCATTGGGATTCTTCCATATTTTGAAGTAATTTGTTTTTTTTAAGTCAAATTGTTGCACTCTTGATCAACCATGTAGAAAGTGATCATGCAACTATTTCTTCACTACATACAAACACATCTAGCCTTTACATTGTTTCTTTTATGGAAGTAATTCAGATTATGGATCATATCCAGACTCCAGAGTTACTAATTTAGGCACAAGTTTTTTTCATTTTTTCCTGGAATGGACATACTTCATGTTTGAATTGGTATTGCTTGGTTAAAAGATATATAAATTCCTGTTATCCTCTCAAGCATTTCTTTTATTTTAAGAAAACAATTAAATTATGAAAATAAATATTTGAAGGAAATAGATGTTTTGGTGCTATAGGTTGCTTGGGTTACAAAATCAGGGAAGTCTGACTTGGAAGTTCCTATCGCAATTCGCCCAACTAGTGAGACTGTTATGTATCCCTACTATTCTAAGTGGATAAGGGGGCACCGGGATTTGCCTTTGAAACTTAACCAGTGGTGCAATGTTGTTCGTTGGGAGTTTAGCAATCCGACTCCATTTATTAGGTAATGCGTTTATAGTTCTTTGTATTTGTGATTATGCTTTTCTCTTTTCTGATGTTCATGTGAAATATTTAGACAGCAAATTTGGTTGTGCAATACAGCTCTATTGCGTATGCTCTGTGTTAGTAATGCAAGTTCTCAGATTCTTGCATGTGATATTCTTATCTGTTCAGTTATGTTAATAACCTCTTTATTAATTTTATTTGTGGGCAATGACTGAAATTGCATCTATGATTTCAACCCATTTCTAAGATAAACTACTCATTGAATTCTCTTCTTTTAATATGCTTGCTAGTTTTGTCAAACATGTTTTACAAAATAATTTCTTGATTTTTGAGATATCTTCAACAAATATTAGTCTGTGCTAATGTGCTTTTTCTATTTTAGGAGTCGTGAGTTTCTTTGGCAGGAAGGGCACACTGCATTTGCAACAAAGGCAGAAGCTGATGAAGAGGTATTAAACTAAATGCCTAACTCGTGTTCTTAAACATGTTTGATGGAATCTAATAAGAAAATTATGTAAGTTGATGAAATATTGCTCATCATAGTTTTACATGAGTTCATCATATTATAAACCGGATAGTTAACTATTGGCTTGTGGCATGTGGCATGTGTTGTTGGCACAATTCCCTTTTTTCTCTGAATAAGTACTTATTTCACATCGAAGAAACATTGTCAAGCTTTCAAGGCACCTTGAAAAGCAGTTGCATGACATAATAATAGAGGAGTGCGGTTTTCTATTAAAATACTTTGGGGATTTAGCTTTATTTTTAGCTGGTTGGGACAATTAATATAAGTACACAACTGAACTATTTAAATTTTGGTCTACATCATATGCTATTAGTTGCCAGTATGATATTTTCTGGATGATAATTGTTTCTCTTATTTCTTTTAAGAAATGACAATTTGAGTTAAGAATTCATGCCGACACTGTATACTCTTAGAATATTATGCATATCATGGTTCCTTTGTTTATGGTTATGAATCAGGTCCTTCAAATATTGGAACTATACAGACGCATATATGAAGAATTCTTAGCTATTCCTGTTATTAAAGGCAGGAAAAGTGAGATGGAAAAATTTGCTGGTGGACTTTACACAACAAGTGTTGAGGTATTTATCACTTACATGTAGGGGGGAGCAATCTGATACATTATTGAAGTTTCTACCATTTATATTGGTATAGCAGAGTTTACCTAATCAAAATGTGTGTATGCAGGCCTTTATTCCCAACACAGGGCGTGGTATACAAGGTGCAACTTCTCATTGTCTGGGCCAAAATTTTGCAAAAATGTTTGAGATAAATTTTGAAAATGAGAAGGGTGAAAAGTGTATGGTCTGGCAGAATTCCTGGGCTTATAGCACTCGAACGGTAAGATTCCTTTTCTTTTTTCCTTTCATCTTGAGCTGTGTAACTGTCATATCTGAGGTACTACTAAGTCATGAAAAGTTGACATTTCAGTTTGGAATTTCTTTTTTTTTTTTTTTTCCTCAGTGGGTGCTATCATTTGCAAGTGATAAACTGTATTTTAATCCCTTTATGATACCTGTTTACACTTTAGACTTGCTTTTTATGTAATTGATAAATTATTTCTTCATTCATCTTTATCTTTGGGATATAGCCTCAGCTAATTTGGCTTATTTTCATGTTTACTGTTGCTGCTCATTTGAATTTCCTTCACTATAATGATTTTACATTCTTCCATCTTTCATAATCTTATGCAGATTGGGGTGATGGTGATGGTTCATGGGGATGACAAAGGCTTGGTACTGCCACCTAAAGTTGCATCTGTGCAAGTTATTGTCATTCCTGTACCCTACAAAGATGCTGATACTCAAGGAATCTTGGATGCTTGTGCTGCAACTGTGGATGTCTTATCCAAGGCAGGTATCCGTGCAGAAGCAGACTTTAGGGATAATTACTCACCTGGCTGGAAGTACTCTCACTGGGAAATGAAAGGTGTTCCCTTAAGGATTGAAATAGGGCCAAAGGATTTGGCAAACAATCAGGTGAGCTATCTTATTGCCATTTTCTCTGTTCTTTCTACTCTGTTTTCATGTTTTTCTCTGGATATTTCACTTTATCATTTATATCTAAGGTAATGTACTTTATATGTCAGGTACGTGCTGTTCGTCGTGACAATGGAGCTAAAAAAGACATGAGCAGGGATAATTTGGTTGAGTTAGTAAAGGAGACCCTGGATGAAATTCAACAAAGTCTGTTTGATGCAGCTATGCAAAAGCGAGATGCTTGCATCCAAGTTGTAAAGACTTGGGATGAATTTAAAGAGGCTTTGAACCAAAGAAAAATGATCTTAGCTCCTTGGTGCAATGAGGAGGTATGATATCATCCTTACAAGTTTTCCGAATTGCTCGTACTGCATTAACTTTCTGCAAAGTTTTTTCTTAATTATAAGGTTTTCTTTGATTTGTACTTCCTCCATCTCCCGAAGATGATCCTATTTTCCTTTATCCCAAGTTATAGGCTACTATACTTGCCTTTTTGAAAATATAGCTGATTTGTTAATTCTCTATCATGCCCGTAACGTCCCTTGTTATATCAAAAATGAATTATCATTTCTTAGTTTTCCAATATGTCCCTAATTTTGTACTGTATATTAGGAAAATTTGTGTGTTCAATCATATCAACTAAATTTTCTTAGTATGTGTAAAGATAGAGGCAAGCTTATCTTTGTGGAGTATAAGGAATATTAAGTCATTTGTGCTGAATTCATTAAGTTCCGATATCTGACCTTGTCGTTGCTTAATTATTATGAAGTGAGAATCATGCAATCAGAAGTGCTGGCTTTGTTTGTAATATGATGTTTCTACTTTTTGTTTTTGTCTTAGGCATTTTCCTACTCAATGGTTCCAGATGTCACCACATTATTGTGTTGTAATTTAGGGATAAGAGTAATCTCATTTGTCAAGCCTCTTCTTTCTGCCCCCATTTTTATGTTTGTATCTTAGTAGCAAGTTATGCATACAACTATATGATGCCTCTTTTTCGTCCATGTTATTGATATAGATGGCATACACGCATTTTTACTTTTGGATGGATTTACTGTACTGCTGATAGAATGAATTCTGCAACTCTATGCCCTAACTTCCTAGAATTTCCTTTAAGATGGCTTTGGTACTGTAATAACTCTACAGGAGGTGGAAAAAGATGTAAAAGAGCGGACAAAAGGTGAAATGGGAGCAGCAAAGAGCCTTTGTACTCCATTTGACCAGCCAGAGCTCCCTGAAGGTATTATCCGGCAATTTAGATTAGGAACTAATATTAATCTTAAATGCATCCTGCCAATTCTGCTTTAAAAACTTGTCAAGGTGGTAGGATCTCTTATTATGGCTTTCATAGTGTAATTATTTTACTTCTATTGATTTGAAGAGAAAAAATTTACACGCTAGAGACATCCTAAATTATTTGAGGGCTTTAGACTTGGTGTAATGATATTTCAAATTCACTGTACAATTGGGCATGTTCTTGCAGCCGCTGTGTGTTTGAACACCAATGCATGCATTTCAACTGAACTATTGATAGATGGAACACCCCCGTAAGATTATGAATTTTAGGGACCTGTGCCCCTACATGTAGAATTCCTGACTGAAGTGAAGAGTGAACAAGTGAAGGGAGGCTGTTGAGAAATAAATAGAAAAAGAGGAAAAGGAAGAGGGAAATGAGTCTTTAAGATTCCATCTTACAGTTCGGACGACTGCTTAGCTAACAGATTAGATGTACAAACGGAATATCAGTTATTTAGTTAGCTAATCACAACCTTGCTACTTCACTAGTTCAGACGACTGCTTAGGTTATTGATTTTAACTTGATCTGCCTCTTTTTTCTTTTATTTTTCAGGAACTAAATGCTTTGCCTCTGGGAAGCCAGCAAAGAAATGGACCTATTGGGGCAGAAGTTACTAAATTATTATTAAGCCCCTTCAAATTTTTATTGTCTTGCTTTTTTCACTTAGCTAAATGCTGGGGACATGCTAAATTTTGCTTGTGCAACTGTAATTGATACCCGACTTGTTGCTTTTTATTGGAACGTTGTACGAAGTTTGCGATAACTGCAGCAAAGAGGTTATCAGATTATTTCAGCGACATTCTCAGTCAATTTACTAGTAGTGTAATTTTAGATAAAATGATAAGGAATTATGTGATTTAATTTTAAATTTTAATTGAAGGGATTATATCGATGTCGTAAATTATGAATGTGAAATGAACCCTTTCATTATCCGGAAGAAGCTCACCGTTGCTTTAAAAAAAAAAAAGAAAGAAATCTCGATATTTGAAATAAGAACTTCATAGGAAAAAAAAAAAGAGAACAGAAAAACTATCGTGGTCCACTGAATTTAAGCCACTTGTCATGTTTGTGCACGATCATGTAAGACTATTTTTTCCGCAAAAATGATTACTGGCTTACCTTATCCCTTCCCTCTCTCTACTCTACAGGTCAGCAGTCATCTTCCAGACAATTCGAAGTATAAACTCCTCCGCAAATGTATCTTGCTAATTTAACTAACTGGAAAATAAAATGAACTCAGCTCCTTCCCCTCTACATTTACTCCACCTATGAATTCCCCTTATTGTTAATCAGCTATTTGAACTTGACCTCAGAACTCATCATTTTCTTTTCTGATTTTGAACTTAAAAAGATGGCGCCTTTAGTCAACCGCTTTACCTCAGTTTCTTCATTCCCTCCAAGATCTCTCCTTATCAATGAAAAATACCGCAGGACACCTCATCTGGGTTCATTGTTTTTTGGTGCTAAATCACCCCAATTGTTGGGTTCTGCAGCCAAAACATCGAGATTGGGGAGTAATAGAAACAGGAGGATGGTTGCAGTGGCTTCATTGGGAGGTTTGCTAGGTGGGATATTTAAAGGGACGGATACAGGGGAGTCCACGAGGCAGCAGTATGCTTCTAGTGTGAGTGTGATCAATGGTTTGGAAGCAGAGATGTCCTCATTATCTGATTCGGAATTGAGAGAGAAGACTTCTATGTTGAAGGAGCGAGCTCGACGTGGTGAACCTTTGAATTCTCTTTTGCCTGTAAGTTGGTAAATTTGTTGCTGGAAATTTCAACCGTATATTGAATGTCCGAAAGAAAAATTTTATTATTTTAGGGGATGTTAGGGTTCGAATTTTGTGAGGATTTCTGTCGAACAGTACTACAATTTGCTTGTGATAATTACGAACAATTATATTGCAGGAAGCATTTGCTGTTGTGAGAGAGGCTTCCAAGAGAGTTTTAGGGCTTCGTCCCTTCGATGTGCAAATGATAGGTAAACATTTTGTCTTGTCGTTTTCACTTCAACACGAAAGTGGCGTGCTTTTCCCCTGCATCAGTGTGTCTTGACACGTTCAAATTTGAAATTAGGTGGGATGGTTCTACACAAGGGAGAAATTGCTGAAATGAGGACCGGAGAAGGAAAGACACTTGTTGCCATTTTACCAGCTTATCTGAATGCATTAAGTGGGAAAGGAGTTCATGTTGTTACTGTGAATGATTATTTGGCTCGAAGGGATTGTGAATGGGTTGGCCAAGTTCCCCGTTTCCTTGGTTTGAAGGTTGGCCTAATCCAACGTATGTCACATACTTTGTATTTATCTACTACGTGTTTTGTTTTTTTGAACTTTTCTACATTTGTGCACATATCTGCTTATATGTCTACATATGGAATTCATTGATTCTTCTACGTATAGTCAGATGCCACTTATAGGTTTTTTCTTTATGGTTTTCATTTCACTGTGCCTGTTAGTTGCTACTTGCTAGTTAGTTAGCTTTATTATATATTTGCATTTTTTTTTTGTCTTATGCTTGAGGCTTGAATCTGTCAGTGTTACCTCTCTGTTCTCTCTGTTTTATATTCTTGCGAGTTCTGTTGTGATATTTGATTGGCATGGTAATCTAACAATTACTTATATTGTTGTTTATATTGCCAGAAAACATGACAAGTGAACAAAGAAGAGAAAATTATTTGTGTGACATCACATATGTCACCAATAGCGAGCTTGGGTTCGATTACTTGAGAGATAATCTTGCCACGGAAAGTAATTCTTTCTTTATGTACTAAATTATCTAGCTCATTTACCATCATTGTTTCAGTTCATGTACAGAAGAGCTTGCAGGATATCTGTTCTCCCTGGCTAAATTTATTTTCTGGCATATACAGAGTGTTGAAGAGCTTGTCTTGAGGGGATTCAATTACTGTATAATTGATGAAGTTGACTCCATCCTTATTGATGAAGCAAGAACTCCTCTTATCATATCTGGACCTGCAGAGAAACCTAGTGAACGATACTATAAGGCTGCAAAAATAGCTGCAGCCTTTGAACGAGATATACATTACACTGTAAGAATGATACTGATATCACATTTTTACTGAAATCAAGAAAATATAAGCTTGACAACTATACTTTGTGTCCATAGAACGATATCATTGCATTGTCAAAGCTTTGATATCAGCGCTAATATGGTTTTCTTGGTGCCGGACATGAAATGACACTGTTCCATTAAATCATAAGCTGAGATCTAATGATTTTCTTCAGTAATGTTGGATTTGGGCAGAGGTACTTGAGTTGCTTCACATAATGATAGCATCTCGCATTGACTCTTTTCTTTATGAGTTGTACCCATGTTGCACCAGCACACGAGACATGTCGAGGACCTATGGTGATGCTCATTTTAGTTTTATCTTGGTTGTCTAGCTGACACATGCGGACACAAAACAGAGTCCCACTTTTTAATCATCTTTTCTTTTTAAGCATTTTAATCCTCTATGGTAGATGTTCTAGGTGATAAATTGATTTTTTTCTATCTATACCCCTCTATTTTATTAGTGCCATGTATAATCTATAATGATAATGATTGATAAATAAATTCTCAATTGAACTTATTCTTTCATTTGGTTATTTGTGGTTAAATTTCTTCTGTTGATATTATGGATTATAACAAAAATATCTCATTAAAATATTCCATGTCTACTGACATGGCAAGAAAAAGCCTATTTTTCTTTTCTTTTCTTTTCTTTTTTTCCTCAGCTGGTTCCATACGGGGCCTTGGAAAATTTCTCAGTTAGATACTTTCTTAGGCACTTAGTTGTGTGAAGTACAGTTTAGGTACTCAAGTAGAACAATTTAGGAACTAGAAGTGTTAAACTCCCTTCCAAAAATGGCAATAGATACAACCAAAGAATTTAGGAATTTGCCTATGCTTAAGATACAAACTTCCAGACTTCACTGTGCATATTTAAAATGGATTTTTTAGTTTTCAGTCAGCATAAACTCTGGCAATGTTGGATCCAGATAGTAAATAATTTTTATGAGATTTTGTTGTAGTTAGTATTCTTATGGAGGCTTTATTAACAGGTGGATGAGAAGCAGAAAACAGTTCTCCTCACAGAACAGGGTTATGAGGATGCTGAAGAAATTCTAGATACAAAAGACTTGTATGATCCCCGAGAACAGTGGGCATCATTTGTCCTGAATGCAATAAAAGCAAAAGAGCTATTTCTTAAAGATGTTAACTATATTATACGTGGCAAGGAGGTGCTTATTGTGGATGAGTTTACTGGACGAGTTATGCAGGTGATACTGTTTGTATAAGTAGAGAAATTATTTGTATCATTGAGGGTTAAACTTAATCATTTATTATCAGAATGAGTACCTAGATAAGGATTTGATTTTCTAAGAAAAGTATGTAGCTAGATTTTTCGGTAATTCTATCCACAACGATATTGATATTTTGCATTTTCGATCAGGGGAGGAGATGGAGTGATGGACTTCACCAAGCAGTAGAAGCAAAAGAAGGTTTGCCCATTCAGAATGAAACTGTAACCCTGGCATCAATTAGCTACCAAAATTTCTTTCTTCAGGTTGGAGCATTCTATCTCTCAGGTCATTAGATGAAGCAGTTCTTGGCAATAAGGGCTTACCTTAGTGATGCTTATTATATCCACAGTTCCCAAAACTTTGTGGAATGACTGGCACAGCAGCTACAGAAAGCACAGAATTTGAGAGCATATACAAACTTAAAGTGACAATTGTGCCCACAAACAAGCCAATGATAAGAAAGGTTTGATCTACTTTGGCCATATTGATCTTTCTAAAATCATATTGGTTATGATTTGACAAGATCTGAAGATAGTTGATGTGGAAGATGATTTAACACAAGTTAAAATTAGGTTCCAATTTTTTGCCCCATAATTCTTTGTTAATCTATACAACAGGACTGGTGATTTTATCTTTCCTTTCTGGACTTTGGAACTCTTTTTTTCACTCTCAAATGTGGGTGATTCTAATACAGAGCTTGTGAATGTCTATCAATTTTTCTTATTGTCTCAATTCTTTCTCAGGATGAATCTGATGTAGTCTTCAGGGCAACAAATGGAAAATGGCGGGCTGTTGTAGTAGAAATTTCTCGAATGCATAAAACAGGTCGACCTGTGCTTGTTGGAACAACAAGTGTTGAGCAAAGTGATGCACTTTCAAAACAGTTGCAGGAAGCTAGTATTCCTCATGAGGTGAAGCCTTGTCCATCTTCAGGAATGGAACTTCAGATAATTGAATTCTACGCCACCTATCATCTCTTGATCAATTATATGAAGCAGCCTATGAGATAAGTGTTCTCTAAGTGAGAAAATTAATAGATATCTTTTCTTAAAGGTTCTCAATGCAAAACCAGAAAATGTGGAGCGAGAAGCAGAGATCGTAGCACAGAGTGGTCGTTTGGGGGCAGTTACAATTGCTACAAACATGGCAGGTCGTGGAACAGATATTATTCTTGGTGGTAATGCAGAATTTATGACAAGATTAAAGCTACGTGAGATGCTTATGCCAAGGTAACTACAAACACTTCATAATTACAGTCTATGCTGTTCATTTTTCAATTCACATATTATTGCCAAGCTCAGCTATTTAATTGTTGAAATACACATGTGAAATTTATTATTCCCATTTGCTGACTTGTTCTATAATTATAAGAATGATTCAGTAGACACAAATACTTACTTGATAGAGGAATCTGATATCGTACACAAATACTTATCTCTTACATTTAGAGGTAACTGATGTTGTTACATGAAAGTTTATGTATGTAAAAACTGTTGGTGAGTCAAAAAATACATCTATTGGGAGGGGAAAAAGCCCACTATATCTCACAGTTTCAGCAGTGCTTTGTGCTTCCCATTATTGAAGAGTATTTGAACATCTAATAAATGGATTATAAACATCTTGTCTGAATCTAGCAGTAGCACTCTTGCATGTGTTGCATGGGACTTTGGTAGCCACGATCTGTATGAGGTTTTATCTAAGACGACTAGCATATTTCATCATATCTTATATTTTGGAGCTTCATTATTATTTTCTAAATGTCGTAGAGTTGTTAAGCCAGCTGAAGGAGTGTTTGTGTCGGTGAAGAAACCTCCTCCAATGAAGACATGGAAGGTATGGTTTTAATGTTGCTATAAAAAATTGTCCATACTTTTCAAATATACACTTGGTTCTGATAGAGGTTGAAGGTCATGAACTTCATTCATCTCAAACACATTGTTCGTTGTGGCATTTCAGGTCAATGATAATTTGTTTCCATGCAAGTTAAGTAGTGAGAATACCAAATTGGCTGAGGAAGCTGTACAGTTGGCTGTAAAAACTTGGGGCCAGAGGTACTTGACTGAGCTTGAAGCAGAGGAGCGTTTGTCTTACTGCTGCGAAAAGGTGCAACACATGAGAGTTATTTTATATTTGCAAATTAGATTTGCTGAAAATTGACTTCAGATATTAGACGCTTTTTGATGAATATATGAATTATTTATCCTCCAAACTTTCAGTAAAAAATATTTCTATCATTATATGTTTAGCTCATAGGTATCATGACTTTGTTTTATAGGGCCCTGCTCAAGATGAAGTCATAGGCAAGCTGCGGACTGCCTTTCTAGAGATTGTTAAAGAATATAAGGTCTACACTGAGGAAGAAAGGAAGGAGGTTATATTCATCTCATGAATCAATATTTTACCTCATTATACATATTGGTATTGTTGCAACTTAATTCTTGTACGCTGCAGGTTGTGTCAGCTGGTGGACTGCATGTAGTGGGGACAGAAAGGCATGAATCTCGTCGAATTGACAATCAGGTTGAATTTGTTAATTATTGAATTTAAATGTGAAGAGTCATTATCCATCTTACACGCACTATTATTTTGCATTTTAATTTAGAAAAGAAAACTCCTTCAAGTATTTTCTCCCTTATATTCTCTCTCCCTTTTCAAATTCTTTTTGTAATGGCCTCAGGGAAATTACTTAGAATATGCTAAAACAGAACTCGTATGTTGTGCATGCACAGCTTCGTGGTCGAAGTGGTCGTCAAGGAGATCCTGGAAGTTCTCGCTTTTTCTTAAGTCTTGAAGATAACATTTTTAGGATTTTTGGTGGTGACAGAATCCAGGTTAGGCCTGTGATATTGTTGTCCAGATTGCAAATTACACTACGGAATATATTTGTTATAGCCTCTCTCTCTCTCTCTATGTATCTTTTATTTTAGGATATGTTATTATAGCTTGTAATAGTCTTGGTATTCAACTCATAGGGCTTGATGAGAGCTTTTAGAGTTGAAGACCTACCGATCGAATCCAAGATGTTGACAAAAGCTCTAGATGAAGCTCAGAGGAAAGTGGAGAACTACTTTTTTGATATCAGGAAGCAACTATTTGAGTATGATGAAGTCCTCAATAGCCAACGAGATCGAGTGTATACAGAAAGGCGACGAGCTCTTGAATCTGATAATCTCCAGTCTCTTATCATCGAATATGCTGAGTTGACAATGGATGATATCTTAGAGGTAATCTGCATGAGAACTTTGTTTATTGAACTTTTAATTTCTTTAAATTTTTATCATTTTGGTCTCTTGTTTATGTCCCCAAAAATATGTTTCCGGTTTCAAATGTTTAACTGTAAATTTTCATGCAGGCAAATATTGGTCGAGATGCTCCAAAAGAAAGTTGGGATCTTGAAAAGCTCATTGCAAAACTTCAACAGTAAGTCTCTCTTTTAATCCTTTGTTCTTTTCAATGGAGATTAAAACTTGAATTTTGTTTGGTGGATCAGTAGTCCTGCTGGTTCTTACATCCGGTACATATGCAATAGTTGCAACTTCCATTTCTGCAGTGTTCTTTCGTTGAAAATATTTTGCAGTTAAATTAAATTCATCTTGATAAAATTATTTAAATGATTTAGGTGAAATGAGAAAGTGGATATATAATTTTAAGATCTTGATTTGGGATTCTCTTTAATGTGGCTGTTTGTATAATTCATTGACAATTGTAATTGTGTAATTTTAGATACTGCTACCTGCTGAATGATTTGACCCCTGATTTGCTGAGAAGTAATTGTTCCAGTTATGAGGAGTTGCAGGATTACCTTCGTTGCCGAGGTCGTG
Organism: Balakata baccata; assembly: GCA_949630135.1. Taxonomy (NCBI): domain Eukaryota; kingdom Viridiplantae; phylum Streptophyta; class Magnoliopsida; order Malpighiales; family Euphorbiaceae; genus Balakata; species Balakata baccata. Next base: position 33,127 of record CATIWF010251388.1, on the reverse strand, counting down.
AAGCATATCTGCAGAAAAGGGTTTGTATATTTAATCCATTGCCTCAAGAAGTATTTTCCTGCTTATTATGGAGCCCTGGATCTCAGTGCATTTATTTATACCAAAATTAGTTGTTAATCAAACCAGAATTTTTGATATAACCGATTAGCAGTTAACTAATTTTAATATACCAATGTAGATTTTTATTTCGGTTTCATAGACTTGACTCAAAAAATTATCCATAGAGTTAACATATACAGCTGTAGAATATTTTCTTTTATTTTATTCCTTATTTAGATACCTATTAATGCCTTAGATTAAGGGTAATATTTTCTATAATTAATTGATTGATTGTATAGTTGTTTTTCCTTAAATACATTGTAACTATGTATATAAATACCCCTTTGAGCTGAAATCTTTCAGCCTAAAATTTCAAATTTGGTATCAGAGCAGTGAAATTTTTTCTGTTGCTATCTCTCTGCCTTTTATTTTTGGCTGAAAATCCAGCTGTTTTTTTTTCCTTTTCATCTCTTCTTCTATGTCATGGCTAAGAAAATTGATGGAATCATTCCTCATAGCAAGAAATCATCCATGGTGACTGTTCATGAAACTTCCTTTCCGCCAATTTCTGTAAAATTGGACGGTACAAATTATCGTGTTAGTCTCAAATTATGGAGATGCATATTACTGGCAGGAGAAAGAAGGGATACATCATTGGAAAGAAGGCTGCTCCTGCAGAAAACGATCCAAGCTACAATGAATGGGAGGCTGAGGACACGCTGGTCAAATCTTGGCTTATTAATTCCATGACCGACAGGCTAATGGCACATTTTGTGCAATATGGAACAGCTAAGGAGGTCTGGGATGCAGTCAGGCGGAGCTACCTAGATGTCTCAGATTTTTCTCAAGTATATGAGTTGATGAAGAAATCACTCCAATTAAAGCGAGGTCATTCTATGGCAGATTATTACAATGAACTATACTCCATATTCTTGGAACTCGATTATTGCAAATCCAATGATATGGAATGCCCGACTAATATTGAGAAATTGAGGAGACGTACTGGTGAGGATCGTGTTTATGTATTCCTTGCAGGTTTTGATCACAATCTAGATCAAGTGAGTGCTCAGGTCTTGGCTACTTCTATACCAAGTCTAGAGGAAACATATTCACAAGTCCGTTGTGAGGCACAAAGGCAGACTACTATGGGGTTAGAAGATCACCCTGAAACTTCGGCAATGGTTGTCCAGAAGCACAATACAAAGCCAACACTTTTTTGCACTCATTGCAATAGCACCTAACACATTGTAGATGTTTGTTGGAAGGAGCATGGACATCCGGAATTGTTCAAACTAAAGCAAGCTGAAAAGAAGAACAAGAAATCAACCCAAGTTGCTCATAATGACACTCCTTTATCTACTACTGCTTCTGCTTCTCAAATTTCGTAAATCTCCTTAATGGGGATCCTATGCTTGTGTCCGGGGTTGGGAATATTTCTTTTTCCCCTACACTCTCAATGACTTCGGTCTTACTTGCACCTAGTCTCTCTAATAATCTTCTTTCTATTAGCAAAATTACCAAACGTCTAAATTGTTCTATAACATTCCATTCTACTCATTGTGTATTTTAGCACAATCTTACAAAGATGACGATTGACACTGGTAAGGAGAGAGGAGGTCTCTACTACTTGGAGGGGACAAGAGAGTTGCAATCTGAATCAGACCGTATTCTTCAAGTAACAAGGGAGCTACCTTATACAAACAAAATTATTATATGGCACTATAGGTTAGGTTATCCATCTTTTCCTTATCTAGAACGTTTGTTTCCTAAGTTGTTTCAAAATGTTCCAGTTTCTAGTCTACAGTGTGAACAATGCATTTATGCTAAGAATCATCGTGTACCCTTTAAAATAAGTCTCAATAAAAGTATGATTCCTTTTACCCGAATTTTTACAAATGTTTGGGGTCCTTTCTCTACTCCCTCTATTTTGGGTCAGATATTTTGTGTCTTTTATTGATGATTGCACTCGTGTGAGTTGGGTTTATATGATGAAAACTAAGGATGAAGTAATAAGAATCATTCCTCAATTTTAAAAAATGATTGTTACACAGTTTAACACGCAGGTTAAGGTTTTTCATTTTGACTATGGTTGTGAGTTTGTTAATCAAACTCTTGTTGAATTTTTTAAGAAAAATGACATCCTTCACCAGACAACTTGCTCATACACCCCAACAGAATGGCACTGCAGAACGTAAAAACCGTCACATTCTTGAAGTGGTACGTGTTTTATGTTTCACTATGCGTGTTCCTAAAATTTTCTGGGCTGAAGCTGTCATTATTGCAGTTTTTCTCATGAATCGTATGTTTGCTTGTGTCATTAACTACCAAACTCCTTTGCGTATGTTATCTCAGGTCACATTCTTGAAGCGGCACGTGCTTTATGTTTCACTATGCGTGTTCCTAAAATTTCTTGGGCTGATGCTATCATGATTGTTGTTTTTCTCATCAATTGTATGTCTGCTTGTGTCATTAACTATCAAACTCCTTTGCATATGTTATCTTAGTTTCACTCTATTCCTTCTGCCTTGAATCTTTGTCCTAAAGTGTTTGGTTGTGTCTGTTATGTACATGTTCACTCAAACCAAAGGGATAAACTGGATCCTTGTGCTCTTAAATGTGTTTTTCTAGGCTACTCTACCTCTCAAAAGGGCTATAAATGTTACCACCCACTACAAGAAAATACTATGTTTCTATGGATGTTCAATTATGTGAAAGTCAATCTTATTTTTCTGAGGATGTGTCTATAGTTCCTCTTCAGGGGGAGATTCGTAATATGGAAGAGGAAAAACTGTGGCTTGAAGAAAAGAGATTTTGGATTTCAGGAGGTCAGGGGGAGGACTCAACTAAGGCTAAGGAATCTTTAGAGGTTGAGTTTGAATCGAGAGAAGGAATGGAAAGACAAGATGACTTGTTTTTCAGAAAACATTATATTAGGAGAAATAAGGATGTTGATGTAATGTCTCCTCCAAACTCCAATACTCCTCTTAATGATACTACTATGCCATCGAATGACTTTTCTGAGACAAATCTTGAGGTATATTCTCCTTCACCCTCTTTGATATCCGCAATCCCTATCTTGAATCCTTGGGATGGAGATCAAGTTAGACGATACCCTCTTCGTGAACGAAAAGCACTTGATGGGTTTAGTTTCTCAAAATCCTCTAATATTGTGTATCATATCGCTGATTTTGTGTCATATCATCGTCTATCAAAGACTAATCTTGCATTTGCTCTTCAGTTATCTTCTGTACCCGTTCTTAGTCATTTTCAGGAAGCCTTGAAAATCCTAAATGGAAATCAGTTATGATAGAAGAAATGAAGGCTCTCCAAAAAAATTATACTTGGGAGATGGTCAAGCTTCCTGAGGGTAAAAAGACAGTAGGGTGCAAGTGAGTGTTTCTATAAAATACAAATCAGATGGAACTATTGACAGATATAAAGCTAGATTGGTCGTTAAAGGATACACCTAGATTTATGGAACTGACTATCAAGAGACTTTTGCTCCTGTGGCGAAAATGAATACCGTTCAAGTAATATTATCTCTTGCAGTTAATCTAGATTGGCCATTAAGGCAGTTTGATGTGAAGAATGTCTTCCTATATAGTGATCTCTTGGAAGATGTATATATGGATTTCCCTCCAGGGTTTACATCAAAAGGAGGTGAAGTATGTAAGTTGAAAAAGACACTGTATGGGTTGAAACAATCTCTAAGAGCATGGTTTGGCAGATTGAGTACCTTTATGAAAGGATATGGTTTTAAGCAAGCCATGGTAGATCATACTCTATTTTATAAAAGATATGGGGATGACATTACCTTGCTGACATGATAGTCACAGGTAATAATCTTAATAAGATATATGAGCTTCGAAACTATTTGTCTAAAGAGTTTGAGATGAAGGACTTGGGAGCTCTAAAATATTTTTTGGGCATTGAGGTATCTCGATCTAAGCATGTTCTCTTCCTCTCTCAGCGCAAGTATGTATTCGATCTTTTGGAAACTGGGAACTCGGCTTGTCAACCTGTTGATACACCTATTGAGCTGAATCATAGATTAAGTATATATCCATATCAGATTCCAACAAACAAAGAGAGATATCAGAGTTCGGTGGGAAAATTGATTTATCTTACTCACACTAGGCCTGATTTGTCTTATGCAGTTAGCGTTGTGAGTCAATTCATGCACAATCCAAGTGATCGACACATGGGTGCAGTGAATCGTATTTTAGCTTATCTCGAGTCTTCTCTGGGCAAAGGTATTATGTTCACGAAACATGGTCATCTGGACATTGTGGGTTTTACAAATTATGATTTTGTCAGATCTAAATTGAATAGAAAATCTACATCAGGTTATGTTTCATTTGTTAGGGGCAATCTTGTGTCTTGGAGAAGCAAGAAGCAAAATGTGGTGCCCTTGTCTAGTGCAGAAGTTGAATATTGTGTCGTACATCATGCAATTACATAGCTCTCCTGGCTAAAAATACTTTTTAACGAGCTCGGGTCTGGTTCAGAACAACCTATGACTATTGTGATGGCATAGCTACTATTGAAATTGCAAATAACCCGGTGCAGCATGATCGAACTAAACATATTGAGCTGAATAGAAAATACATCAAAGATAATTTAGACTCTGGGATGATAAGGGTTCCTTACATTAAAAGGGCATATTAGTTGGCTGATGTGATGACTTATATGGTCCCTAGTGGCCCATTTAGATATCATTAAAAGAAAATGTTCTATCCAAGTTAGGCATATGTGATATCTATGCACCAACTTGGAGGAGAGAGTTAACATATACAAATGTAGAATATTTTCGTTTATTTTATTCCTTATTTAGATACCTATTAATGCCTTAGATTAAGGGTAATAATTTGTATAATTGATTGATTGATTGTATAGTTGTCTTTTCTTAAATACATTGTAACTATGTATATAAATACTCCTTTGAGGTGAATGAAAATATAATCTTTCAGCCTAAAATCTCTAATTCATAGAATGATTAACTAGTCTGTGCCCACTCCCACTTAGTAGCTTGTCGTAAATAGCTGCTACATGATAGACATAGAACTTGGTAGCGTACATCCTGTTTCCACCATAAAATTGAACCTGCATGAATTGGGGTTAAGCTGTCCAAAAAGTTGAGTTTTTCTTCCTCTGTTTGAACTGTGTTCAGGATATTGTTGAAAAGGAAGCATCCGGCTTGATGATAGAAGCTGAGAGATTCTTAATATTGAGCAACATCGATCGTCTATGGAAGGAACACTTGCAAGCAATCAAGTTTGTGCAGCAAGCTGTAAGCTTGCGTGGATATGCTCAGCGCGATCCTCTCATTGAGTATAAGCTAGAAGGCTATAATCTCTTCTTGGAGATGATGGCTCAGATCAGAAGAAATGTTATTTATTCAATTTATCAGGTTTGTAGTAGCCCAATTTTTGTAAATTAGACAGCCCCATTTTCCTCCAATGATGTCTAAATATTTCTCTTGGGCAGTTTCAACCTGTGCTGGTCAAGAACAAGGATCAGGAGAAATCAGCTAAACTCGTCACAAATGGTACAAGCAATAATAAGAATATCGATCCAGTTGGCGCCTCGCAGTCTTCTTCATCAGCTGCAAGCCCCCAGGCTTGAACATAAGGCCTTTCCGTCGAGTAAAAACTTTTTGAAGGATGGAAATCATAAAGTATTGTCCTTTGGAATGGTAAATATAAATCATTTGTTGCAAAATGTAAAGCTAAGCCTCGACGTACATGTTAGGCTGTTCCTGAAGAGAAAACAGAATTGTTCTATTTAACTTGTACCATAGGGGAACCACACCATTGAATTTAGTAAAGATCTAGGAATTGTAACATTTAACAAAGGGCTCAATTTTTTCTTTTTCCTGTTTCCTCAACATTTAATACCATTCTGGTTATATTCATTTCGGCATATCTGTTTAGCAGATGTACTAGTATTATGGTGCAGGAGGCATCTTCTCAAACAACTTCAGGCACTCTTTCGTTGTTAATGTCTCGAAGAATTTCCTCAACGGTTTGATTTATTGGATTTCCCCTAGCCTGCATAAGGTGAAATACCATTTGATATCAAGCAATTTTCCGGCACAGAATTGAAAAAGAAGGCTTACTTTTACTCCAATAGCGATTGCTGTTTTCGGTTTAACAAGTTCACCGAGCCTCAAGGATCCCCCTTTCTCATCTTTGACAGAGATCACTGGCACCTTCCTCGTTGAAGCCAAGCTTGGCAGATGCTTTGTTAGCCATTTTGGGTTGCTATCGTGAGCTATCAATATGGCCTAAATACTCGGTAACACATCACTTATTTCAATTAAGATGTAGGTAGCTACTCAATAATAATAATAATAATAAAGAGAAAAAAAAATTATTATTTATTATTTGTAGTTTAACATAATACATTAGTATTTCTAATATTTGAAAAATATACAATTTGCTTCCTTTATTTTATTTTTATTGAACTATATAGTCTTTATGTTAAATTTTAAGGTATTTATACTTAATAAGAAATAATATTCTTTTTTATTTAAGAATATACTAATATAATATATCAAATTTAAGAGAGAGCTAATTTTATAAATCAAACTTGCAATAAGGGATTAGTGTAATACATCAAACTTTTAAAGAATAAATAATATAATTTTTAAATTTCAGAAAACTAGTATATTATATAAACCATATAGAACAAATCATATATTTTTCAAAATTTAAGAGTTATATATTTTTCAAAACTCATAAAAGTATTAGTATATTATGTAAAAAAAATAGAGTAAATAATAATTTTCCATAAAGAGAAAATGTATATTTTGACTTTGTTTATTAAATTCCTGAAATTTGACAACATAATAATTAGAGCACTTAATGGACAAAACAGCAACGAAGTATGCGTTTTTCCCGTCAATATAGTGCAAGTAAAGAAAGCAGCTTGAAGATAAAATATCGAATGGTTATGGTGGCTAACCTGAAGATGAACTGCGGCCTGTTTGCGATTATGGGTAGAGATATTATGAGGCGGCTTCCGAGAGGAGCCTCCTATCTCCGCCGCGGGCAACATCCGTTCAAGGGAACGAGTCACTTCATTGACTCCAATGGCAAATTGTTGCTATATGAATTCACACAACCCACATATCATCATAAAAGAAAACACATAAAAATCAATAAATATGAATACAGGAATGGAGGTAAGGTAACAACCTTGAACCAAAATTTCTCCGGCAGCGTATTCTTATCAATAAGCTTTGCAGATTCAATTCCCCTGTTATCAAGCTAACCTAATGTCAGACTCACGGTTCAAATAAACAAAAAAAAAAAAAGGAGAAAGAAACTGAAATTGGTAAAGCATTCCTGACGTTACCCATGAATTAGTTTGAGCAAACAAGCAAGACGCTCCCCTTCGTAATAACTCCACGATCAAAGACCACATGAAGACAAAGATAACGATAAAATTTGGCTCTTCAAATTAGAAATCAAATCCAGAAAAAAGGGGAAAGAAGCTTACTCTTGTTCTTGAACGTTGGGAGAACTTTCAGGAGCTCTGTGTTTTTGTTTGGCGTGGTTGCGTTTCATTCTTGATGTTTCGCAGAAGGGTTTTAGAATTGCAGTCCACTAGTTGCACGAAAAAGCGGCTAAATATTTATAAAAATTAATTTTTCTAAAATATTACTTACAGAAAGGCGTTTTTTTTAAATTAAGATTTGTAGTAAAATTAATAGAAATTAAAATTATAAAAATTTTATTAAATATTTACTTAAAATTTATTCAAGTTATATCCATAATTTACTCAATATTTATATCTAGAATTTACTCAATATTTATCAGAAAATTAATGAAAATTGAAATTACACAATATTTATATAATATTTACTAAAATTTACTAAAGAATTACTCAATTTTGACCTAAGTTTTACCCAAAATTTTACTATAAAATTAATAAAAATTGAATTTACAAAAAAAAAATTAATAAAAGTTGAAGTTATGTAAGGTTTATCAAATATTTACTTAATGTTTACTCAATTTATACTTAATGATTACAAGAAAATTAATGAAAGTGGAAATTATATAAGATTTACTCAAGATTTACCAAAGTTTACTCAAGAATTATCCAAAATTTACCGGAGTTTTACTCAACATTTACTAAAAAATTAATAAAAATTAAAGTTACAAAAGGTTTATTCAAGACTTATTTCAAGGTTATTCAAATTTTACTCAAAAATTATCTAAAGTTTACTCGAATTTTATCCAATATTTACTAAAAAATTAATAAAAATTAAAATTATAAAAGATTTATCCAAAACTTATTCTAAGGTTTACTCGATATTTACTTGAGATTTACCACAAAATTTATGAAAGTTGAAATTAAATAAGGTTTACTCAAAATTTATCCAAAATTTACCCAAATTTTACTCAAAATTTACTTAAGTTTTACCATAAAATTAATAAAAATTGAAGTTACAAAAAGTTTATTTAATATTTTTTTAAGGTTTATTCAAGTTATACTCTAGATTTACCCAATATTTATAAGAAAAATTATCAAAGTTGAAGTTATATAAGATTTACCTAAGATTTATTTAATGTTTATTCAAGGTTTATCCAATATCAAATCAATTTTTCAACTAAAAATTACCAAAAATCTAACCTTAATTAAATATAAATTTACATTTTTTTAATTAAGATTTGTCCAAGGTTTAGTTTGGTAATTAAGTTAATTAAATTCAATTTTATATACTTTTTTGCCAATTAAGTTAATTAAGTAATGATTAAAAATAAATAAATGCATGTATAAAAATTAATAATAGTCATACAAGTTAATAAAATTTTTAATTTATATTTACAATGTAAAAAATAATCATTTATTGTATTAATTAAATGAAAAATATATTAAATATACAGTAAAATTTAATATTTAAAAAAAATAAAAAACTGAGGAAAAGACATCATGCAAGTATAATTGAAAAAACGTTTCCACATGCAAATTTCCCTCGACGAAATGCCCAAAAGCTCAAATGGGCCTATGTCATTATAAGCCCCAAAGATGCAACCCAACGTAGTATAACGTGAATCTGAACTCTGATTTATATGTCTAAACACTAACTCTGCGATCGAATTAAATGATAAATTACTGATAATTATCACGTAAAAATATCATAATTTATTAAATAAAAAATATAATATTACTAAGGTCAGTTATATATTTATATGGTAAAAATTATTTATAAAAAGTTTAATTTATTTAAATTTATTAATTGATCAAATTAGAAATACATTACATTCAAATAAAAAACGTAGAGTTTACCTTTAGTATAATTTTTTACAAAATAAAAATAATTTTTGTATACAGAGGCTCATATTATTGGATATTTTCATTAAAGGTTGCATCCAAATTTGGAAAGTGGTCCATGATATTCCACAAAATTAGGAAATCGAACAATTCTATAATTTGGGGAACTAATTCCTCAATTTAGCCACGTTTTCAGTCAATTAATTAAGCAATCTATTTTAGATTCAAATCATCATTTATTTATTTATTTGGTATTACCCAATTTATTGATTCTAATAATTTTAAGAAAAAATTACTATTTACCCCATATACTAAAATGCCAAATAGTAATTTTTCGGTCAATTAATTAAATTATTATTTATTTATTTATTTGGTAATACCCAAGTTATTGATTCTAATAATTTTGAGCAATAATTTGACATAATATACTAGTATCTCATTAAGTTTAAAAATTATACAATTTACCCAATTTGTTTTACATTCTTTAAACTATATAGTCTTTCTGTTAAATTTTAAAGCATTTACTATTAGTAAAAAAATATTATATTTTGCTCAGGAGATACCAGTATAATATGTCAAATTTCGGAAGATAATAGTATAATAAATCAAACTTGCAGAGGATACTGGTGTAAATATGTCAAACTTTATAGAATAAATAGTATAATTTTTAAATTTCAGAAAATATTAGTGTATTATGTCAAATTATATAGGACAAATCGTATAATTTTTAAATATCAGAAAAATACTAATATATTATGTTAAACTAAAGATATAAATAGTAATTTTTTCCTAATTTGGAATGTAAAATCATAAATTTCACATTGAATCACTTTATCATTTATTAATTCTCGAAAAAAAACCAACAAATATGTTAATCGGGTCGGGTAACTCGTGATTTAATACAATAATTTATAATTAATTTGATTTATAAATAAATGTGAGGACGTCATGTGGCTAACCCTTTAGAATTTACTTACACATAAATTTTGGGATATGTTTTCGATTCGTGAGTAGTATGTGATGACATAGTAGAATTCTGTTGCTAGACTAGAGTTACAGTATACTGCGATCTGTGGAGTCGAATTCCACGATTATGATCCCTCTATACTAGATAGAGTCGCCACAAAGACCATAACAGTATCCTTAGATTCTGCAATTCCCTAACCCAGCTACAATCCTACTATTAGACTAGCATCACAGGATACTGCAATTTACAGAGTCGGATTCCATGATTATGATCTCTCTATACCAGATGGAGTTGCCACAAAGACCATAACGGTATCCCTGAATCCTGCGATCTTCTGATCCAGCTACAATCCTGCTATTGGACTAGCGTCACAGGATACCACAATCCACAGAGTCGGATCCCACGATTATGATCTCTCTATACCAGATGGAGTCGCCATAAAGACCGATAACAATATCTTTGGATTCCGCAATCCCCTGATGTAGATACAATCCTGTTGTTAGACTAGCATCACAGGATACCGCGATACGCTGAGTCGGATTCTACGATTATAATCCTTCTATACAAGATGAAGTTGCCACATATACAATAACGGTATCATTGGATCCCACGATCCTCTAATCTATATACAATCCGAGTGAAGTCGATAAAATCAAATAAGATTCTAAGATCTCGCAATCTGCTGGTCTTGTAATCTCATAAGACAACAATACTGACTCATTTGACTTCTGATCCGGAGATCCTAATAGGAGACAAAAATATTGTACAACCACAATGTATTAGATAGAGCGTTAACATGACCAGTAATAAACATTAAATGGGTACGCAGTACATAATAACTAATGTGGCCAACAAGCCATAATTATGACATGACAGAACCAGTTTAAGCCATAATGTGCCAAAAGGGGATTATATATTTGACGAAGAAAAGAGTTATAAAAACTCTAGACAACACTCCCAAAATACATATTAACTTTGGATTTCTCTAGCTATTTTTTTTCTTTTCTTCCTCCTACTGACTTAAATATTCAAGGAATTTCACCGAAATCCAACTCCGATCTAATCTTTTTATTTCAGTCGCTCCGTTCCAGCAGCTATGAGAGACATAAATTATCAATATATATTTTTTTTTCAGTAAACAGTCAATTAAAACAATAAATTTGTTGCGGAAAATAATATTTATATTTGGTAATATTATTGGTGTTTTTTTTCCAAAGCAAAAGAGGAAAAAGAATAATTTATTGCTTTTGTACTTGGTCCTGCAGTAGCTGAGGGAGGTATCTGACAAACTTTCTCAATTTCTTTAATTATTTTATCTTAATAAAATAATACAATCCCACATTGTCATTTAATTTTCTCTTTTTCAGAAACTTCAACTATTATAATATTGATTATTATTATTATTATTACACGGAAATATATATTATATTTAAAGGAGAATTCTCACAAAATTCAGGTACAGTGCATACAATATCTGACACTTAAAATCTATAGTTTTTCTTTAATTTTGAAATTGAGTTTCATTTAATTTTCGAATTGGCTAATAGATAATTAAATTTAATAAAATAGAAAAAATTCATTTCATATATAGACTTTTACGCTAAGAAAAAACTATGCCCATAAAAAACAATAGACAGCGCATGTGTATGTTGAACTAAATAAGTTGTATTTTAGAAATAAAATGAGTTGTATAACATAAAATTAGAAATAGAAATTTTAGCCCACAATGACATATTTCTACTTCCATTATTATGATTATTGACATGCCAAAGGACAAATTAGTTGGTGGGTATGGTGCAATGTATGTGTATATATAAATTTAATAAAAAAAATGTATCTGGTCCATTTTTTTTTCAATAATAGTGATAAATTATTATATAAAATTAAATAGTATTTTTAATTAATAACCCATTGTCTTCATATATTTTATTTATTATTCTATAGACTCATCAATTGGAAAAAAAAAATTTGATATATATGTTGGTTGCAAGCAATCAAGGCTATATTTTCCATTTTTATTTATAAAAATGATAATTTATAATTGATAAAAAAATCAGTAACAATAAAAGTTAAATTATAATTGGAGTATGAAGAAAATAATAAACTAGCTAGATAAGTATTGATGGTAGAATAAAATATTAAATAATTTTATAGGCCAATTTTTAAGTAATCATAAAATTAATAAACTCAATTATATATCATTACAAGATAAAATAAGAAATTATATGTAAATTCAAATAAATTGAGTACCATATATACTATAGCATTAATTGGAATTTCACTATTCTTTTTTTTTTTTCTGCCTATCTATCTTAAATTTCATTTGAACTCTCCTATAACTGAAATAGTAATATATCTTATTTCATTTTCCCATAATATTTTACTCTAAATAACTGTATGGTGAAAACTTCATTATATAAAAAGTTCATGTTAATTAACTTTCAAGGTAATTATGATGAAAGTCTATGATTAAAGATGTATAATTAAAAATTAATATATATGATTTATTATTGTACAAATTATATATTATGACAAACAATTAAGTTTGTAATATATAGTTAATTTACATTCACAATATACTGACAATGACAATATAATTAAATTAATTTATAAATATCTGCATGTTAAATTACATAGTTGAAGAATATAAAATTACCCAAAAAAAAAAAAGAGAGTAAAAGAATAAGAAATATTGCCAACAAAAAAAAAAAATCTTTTGACACTAGAGTGATAATCTTTTTAATTTAAGAATAATATAAGAAAAAAGGGGGAAATTTTGTTCTTTTAATAGACTTGGGATATTTTATAAACAGTATGATTGAAAATTTGAATTTAAAACATTACTATTTTAATAAAAAAATTTAAACTTAATCACCGAATTGATAATTTCACATTACACCATTACTTTTTTTTTTTTTTTTTATGGGGCATTGGATACCCTACTTTGGAAAATCTTAGCCTTTTATTTTTTTTTTTCAATTAAATCAAAATTTCTAATATTAGAGACTTTTGTTCATTCTGTATTGTATTTAAATGTTGTACTGCCTTAGGATTTTGTCCCCTTCTTTATGGGCAAATTTTCTTGATGGGTTAATTTGATAGTTTCCACATCGATGTTTGATGCCCTTGTTGCCCTCTGCAGGTTGGCTGGAGAGAGAGTGAGAGTTAGAGTCATCTTGAGGGTATTTTGGTCATTGAACAAAAATTCGATCAATGCCTTTGTTTCTCTTTACACATTCCCTCTGTTCTGTTGTTGTCTGGTTTAAGGTTTTAATGGTGGGGATTAATTAGTTGCTGTCCGTTGTGCCGAGGATTTGTCTCTTTTCCTTTTTATTTTTTAATTTTTTTAATTTTTTAATCTTATTTATTGGGTTTCTTAAAGATTAATCCAACTTTTATGTTCCCTAAATAAGTACGTTTTAAGTATTAATTAACAATCATGGTGTTTAAACAAATTTTGCATGCTACATCATAAATGAAATAATTTGATATATATGTATATATATAACCAATTATTTTTACTAAATATCATTTATCAATATTAGTACGAGTTTATCATTTTTATAACAAGTATAAGAAGATAATTAATCTCTGTTATATAATTTATAATTCACTATTTTTTAAAATATATAAATTGATATTTTCACTTGCATAAAAATACTTTTTACAATATATAAACTTTAACACTATTTAAAAATTGATATTCCTAATAAAACAAACTCAACTATCACACAAAATTGTAAAAAAAAAAATACTAATTATTTTTCAATATATATAAATTTACATACACTTAAATTTCAAATCAAACTCAATAAAAAATATAAAACAAAATATCACTTGACACTCTCGAAGTACATGAAGTACTAAAAATAAAGAACTTCTGTGGTGCATCCGGTGTAAATTACACTTGATGTTTTAAAACCATTGAATCATCAACTTTTAATCTCAACTATTAATTATCAACAGATGAGATTAAAAGTTTATAATCCAGTGATTTTGAGGCACCCGGTGTAAATTATACTGGGTGTACTATAGAATTAATCCTAAAAATATTATCAAAATAATAATAATAATTTGGCAATTTTCATAAAATGAAAAATGTGGTTAAATAAAAAAAATGATAATAAAAGAAAAAGAAAATTGTGATAGGAGGTTGACTGAGGGTCTAAAGCTCTACAGATAACTTAAATCATTAACCTGTTAGTTAAGGTAGATTTATTGATTGATATGAATAATATATATATATATATATTATTAAATTAATTTATATATGATATAATAAATTAAATTTATATAAAAATTTATTATAATGAATATTAGTGGGTAAAATAGAAAAAGAAGAATAACAGGATTTCCAGAGGCATGACAAAAAAAAAAGAAAAAAAGAAAAAAAAAATCAGTCAAAGGTTATTTTGGTCCGCATAACATACTAAAGTTAAAGAAACCAATACTTTTAACCGTTATTTCCAAAATCAAAACGATGTCGGGATTAGTATTTACCATTTCCAAATAACACTTTTCAGTTCACTTCCACATGTCTCAGTATTCAGAACTTCAGACAATAAAAAAGATCAACCGCAATTTTTTTTAATTAATTGTTAATTTTTATATCATATTTTACGATTTTAATTAACATGTCTTTCCTGTCCAAAAATAATTTTTATTATGTTTTGTTAATTTTTTGCTCATTACTCTCAGTCCAAAAATAATTTTAATAAAAAACAAATAAATTTAAAATTTTAATTTGAATGAAAATAAAATTTTTCTGGTTTGTTAATTTCGGACTTTAAAACAATTATATTATAACTCGATATAATCATCTATATTCTAATTGATTAAAGATTTTAAAAATCTTCAAAGTAACTTGAATGTGAATTTCATCATTCCCTCATTTTTAATTTGTTATTGTGTGATATGAAAAATATTATTTATTCCAACTCATCTGCTTAATTTGCATTTAATGTCATTAGAATAAATTGATATAAAATAAATTGGATATTTTTGCCTTTAATTTATTAATCTTCATTTAATGGGTATGAGAGAGATAGCTATTTGTGTATTTCAAAATGATTTTATTGAAAATAATATATAATAAAATAGTTTAAAATTAAAATTTAAGAATTTTAGCTGATAAACTTTGAATCCACTTATAGCAAAATGGCAATTGACAGCTGTTTTTTATAGGCTAGTTTTTGTCTGTGTCTGAAAGTTCTCTCCAGCTATATCAACAATGCATGCGAACAAACAAAAACAGAAAAAAAAGGTCAATTTAAGAAGAAGAAAAAAAAAAAACTGATAGAGGAAAACAATAGTATATAACTAGTGAAGCAAAATTTTAATAAATTTGTACAAATTTTTTTTTTCTTTACAACTATTTAGGATTCTTAGACTTAGAAAAATATTTTTTTTTTCAAAAAGTTATTTCGTATTTAAAATTCGAATTAAACTCCTAATTTAAAAAAGATAAATTTCTAACATACCATCTCAAATTAATTTGATTTTTTTTTTGAAAACATTACATGTGATTGTTATTATCTAAACAGTTATTATAACATTAACATATGCTTAAGGAATAAGTGTCACTTGGAAAATAAAAGGAAATAAGAAATATATGCATGAACAATTTTGAATATTTGATTCATTTCTGTATTTGGGATTTTTTTTTTATCAGCATTGTGACAATTCTATTTCTCATATAATATTTTAGGAATAATATAAATAGAGATTTATTTTTTCCCTTTTTTTCATCCATTATTATTTATTAGTATTACCCATCATTAAACAACACGCAATAGAACACAAAAGACGACAGATAAGAAAGGCCTCCTTTGTTCATTTTTTAAAAACCTTATATTATAAATACTGCCCATATTTAGTATGTATTTTTTAATATTTATATATTTACATTATATTATTATAGATGTTTAAATACTAATAAATTACATACATATTTATTTAATTATTGTAAAAAATCTAAATATAAAAATGAGTTTGGAGAATAAATTGGCCAAATTTTGAGGCGCTGAATATGGTTGAACCCAAAAAAAAAAAAAAAAAAAGAAGGAAAAAATCTTTGATTTTGATTGAAATCCCATGAGAAAAGGTCTTTCTTCTTTTTGTTTGTAATATTAATTTAGTTTATAATGAATAATTTATATATATTTATTTAATTTATTGTTAATTGCTTCATACTTTGCAAGTAAATTTTTGAGACGGAGTTTACAGAGGTTTAATAACTGAAATGTTGTAGTCACGAGAGAGAGCCAGAGAAGGAGGAGAGAGAGATACAGAGACAGACACCGTTCCATTCCCATGCAAAGTTTCATACTTGTTCTTTCGATTAGTCTCTCTCTATCCCTCCATCATTGTATCTGAGCACAAAATTACTGTGGTTGGCAACAAAATCAGAACTCTCTCACTCTCACACACTCACGGGGACACTCTCCTTTTCGACTGTATCGAGTTTTTTTTTTGGTCTCTAGAGCCTCTTTTGTCTGTTGGGTGTTGAGGTTTTTGGGTTCAGACTATAACCTTGAAGAAGAAACTGAAGGAAAAATTAGAGAGAGAAGGGGGGGCTAATGGAATAAGAGCTGGTGAAGGAACAAAGGGGACCTACTGCTTGATTTTTGGCTGGCAGTAACGGTCACTGTCAATGATTTTTCTTCTTTGAGTGGTGTTGGTGGTTCTCTCAATATCTAATCAGTAATCACACTCACAGACATACTCACTTTCAATATTGCTTAGAGGGAGATCTTGGTGATCAAGATCCCTGACCCCATCTTTATCAACATCTCTTCCTTTCTCATTTCTTATTATTTTTAGGCAATTTGTTGGTGGCTATTGTTCACCGCCACGGAAAGCTGCCTTCTTTAGCTGCCCCACCTCTAAACGGAAGCTGCAGATTTCAGTCATATGAGGAGATCGTTTACTGTGAGTTACTTGGCGCTTGTTCATCCTTTTTTTTTAGGAAAAAAATTATGCTTTTCTTCTCTGTAGATGTAAATTGGAATAAGATTACCAGAGAAATGTGTAAGAGGACCCCTGTATCAGCTTATTTCATTCATAGATTACTTAACCGGTCAAGATTAAAAATAAATTTTAATGGGATCTGATTGAGAACAAATAGTGAATTGAGCTTCAGTAAAGTCTTCCTCTTGTTGGCAAAATGTAGCTCAATGGTTAGCTTGCTGCCCATCAATGTGGAATATGTCTTTCCCATACATCTGAGCTATTGCATTTGAATTGTGCTTTGAAGCCATATGTTGATCCTTCTTATATCCATTATCATCGTAGTTCTTCTACATTGTTGTTTGCTTGGCTTGTCTCTGTCTCAGTATTCTGGCTTGTTAGTTTGTTGGATGATCAAGGTTATGGGAATTTTCCAATAAGTTGCTTATATGAGTAGTGTTGAAATTTGATGATATTTTTGGGAATTTGAGGCAGATTTGTGGAAATTCTCAGTTTGACTATTAAGTAATTATTGTCTTTTAGGGAATTGAAAAGTTATTTTTAGGGCTAAATTTATGTTTTTTGTGTGAAAAAATCTGTAGAGAAGGTGAATTTTATATGGAATAAACTAAAGAATTTTGTTATATTCTTCTCTACTTCTCCTTTAATACATATATCCACCATGAAGAAAAAGAAGAACAACAAACAAAGTTTTTGATTTATACGTTCTTCCAAATTCATTCAAATCCAACCAGTGGTGTTTCTTTTCTAATTCAAGTATCTATTTTCTGGGTTATTTACTCTATTTGGGCTGTTTAATATTATCAATTAGTGTTTTGTCATTTTTTAATTTGTTCTATTTTCTGTTCCAAATGGTGTTCTAATTCTGGTCTAGCTATTCTACTTCTAATTAATGGTATCAGAGCGTCTCTAAACCCGACTAGTATAATCACTGCTCAGCAAAGTTAATTAGGAAAAGGAGGAAAAGGAAAAATAAAAGGAATCAAATAATCACTCAGATCTCATGTTTCTACTACTCAGTTAAGAGTTTTTCCTGTTTTTCCTTTTCAGCTAGTGGGTTTGCTTCTGGTCCTTGCACTGTTCAATGATGTTCCATGGCTTGTCAGGGGCAATTCATATTGCAAACAGGCTAACTCTGCAGAGGTTCGGCCTCACAGTGTTACTATAACTGAATTTGGTGCGGTTGGAGATGGGGTCACTCTCAATACTAAAGCATTTCAGAATGCTATCTTCTATCTAAATTCGTTCTCTGATAAGGGTGGTGCCAAGCTGTTTGTCCCAGCTGGTCGGTGGTTGACTGGCAGCTTTGATCTCATCAGCCATCTGACATTATGGCTAGATAAGGATGCAGTGATTCTTGGATCGGCTGTAAGTTCTCACTTCCCCGCCAAAAGATATATGCATTACAAAATAAATTGCCCTCATTATCAGTTATTTGCAATTTCTTCTGATTGATCGTTTGCAATTTATCTAAGAAGTTCTTGTTATGATAATCCATTAATGTGCATACCAGGTAAGTTGTACTCGTCTGAAATTTGAAGTATATTAATACTCCATGGACCTCATATGCTAATTAGTGCAACAATGATAGTAAATCTGTGATGAAACGGTTGCACAATACTATCCACTCGTGCAAGTTAAGCATCATAGTCCAAGAGGACAATGCTCCATCTAGTGTATCTTGGGCAACACTTATGATATTTTATCTCATAATATTAAAAAGATTGACCTTCCAATTCCAGAACTCTGGTGATTGGCCAGTTGTTGATCCTCTACCATCATATGGCCGTGGGAGGGAATTGCCTGGTAGGAGGCATCGAAGCCTCATCTATGGTCAGAATTTGACAGATGTTGTTATAACAGGTTGGTGTTGGCAATGTAAATGGGGGATTAATTTCCATGTTTTAATTTGTTTTCCTTTTACACTGCTGGTTTTTTCCATGCAGGTGACAATGGAACTATTGATGGTCAAGGTAGCATTTGGTGGAGTTGGTTCCGAACCAAAACCCTGAATTATACACGGCCCCATCTAGTTGAGTTAATGAACTCATCTGGGATAGTTATTTCAAACCTGACATTCATTAATTCACCATTTTGGACTATCCATCCTGTTTACAGCAGGTTTGTTCCTTCCAATGATTATAATGCAATTCCCTTCTTTGTTTCTTGGACTTGAAGTTTTTACATTATCATATAGAACTATGCAAAAGTGAAACTTCCATGAATTAGGAGTAGAATTGAGATTTTTTTCTGGATGAACAGCAATGTTATTGTCCAGAATGTTACAATCCGTGCTCCTCTTGATTCGCCAAATACAGATGGGATTGATCCAGGTAAGCTTTCTCTGCTAGGCCAGAACTATTCCTGTGCAGTTTATAAATGTTAAGTGCAGTAGTTTGAGAGGAAAATTGTATTGGGAAAGCATTGGAATTGATAAGTTCCCACTAATTTTGTTCAGATTTTTTTTTCTTAATATTGTCATAAGATTATTTTCTCTCAAAGGCACTTCAATCTTGCATTGATTGTCCATTTCTCATTACAAGCTCCAAGTACCTTTTTAGAGTTCTTAGCTCTTCATTTGAATGCATTCAGATTCTTCTGATGATGTTTGCATTGAGGACTGTTACATTAGCACCGGTGATGATGTAATTGCTATCAAAAGTGGTTGGGATGAGTATGGCATATCATATGGTCGCCCTTGCAGAAACATTACCATTCGTCGGCTTGTTGGACAAACTCGATCAAGTGCAGGACTTGCAATTGGAAGTGAGATGTCTGGAGGTGTATCAGAAGTCCATGCTGAGAATCTCCTATTTTACAATTCGAATGCAGGTATTAGGATAAAGACATCACCTGGAAGAGGTGGCTATGTAAGAAATATCCACATATCAAATGTAACCTTAAATGATGTAAATATCGCTATACAATTTACTGGTCATTATGGGGAGCACCCAGATGAGCATTATGATCCAGAAGCTCTTCCAATCATTGAACGGATTACTATTGAAGATGTCAAAGGAAATAACATCAAGTACGCAGGCGTTCTAGATGGTATAGAAGCAGACACTTTTCTTGACATCTGCCTATCGAACATCAACTTGAATGTGACCTCCAAGTTTCCATGGAATTGTTCATATGTCCAAGGATATTCTGATTCAGTTACCCCAGAAACTTGCGAGCCACTTAGGGAGAGAATCTTTCCTGATCATTCCTCTGATTGTTACCATCTTTCAAGTCGTTTGCTGAATTCTGGTAATCAAAATAGAGGTATTCGGTTGCTGTCTTGGTAAATTTATGACGGAAGCTTAGTATTTTTTGGTGGTCAATTACCTTTGTTTGTGAAGGCTCGAGTTCAAATTTTGATTCCTGCCATTTTTCAACACAGCTACTCATTGCTGTGGAGCAGAAATGTTTGCCTGACATATAGAGTTGAGTGAATTTCCTGATTTCTTGTTTTTGACTTTTGAGAAGAGTACTGAGAAATTATTTTTCCTGTAACTTTGTGTGCAGTAACAAATAATTAAGTGATTTATCAGAAAGTGAAAATAGAATGAGTTTATATCTTTAAAACACTCCATACTCGTACTCTTTATTTGTTTATTCGTTTATTTACTTCCTTGTGTCACAGTTACGTCTTTTTATTACATTATTGTTTCATTGTAGTTCCATTTTCTTGTGAATTAATCTGGCTGGTCTAGCATATTTCCTGGGAAGTTGCACTCTGGGAAAGTTGCACTCTAGGAATGCGAAAGAGAATCTTCTTGTAATTTTTGCACAGCCAAATTGAAATTGATAATTTTATTGACAATGCATAAGAATAAGGACACACTCAGAAGGCCGTACTTGGCCTACCAGAGTACCAACATATAAAAAGAACTTTAATTGAAAATTTTCAAATAAATTTGTTGTACCCTCCTGGGATTTAGTTTCCTAAAGGCCAAAAATACCTGTATGTTTCCTTCATAGCACAGAATATTTCAACTATATAATGATGATAAACCAAAAAGGGGGATTGAATTGAATGTCTCAGGCAGGCAGGCAAGTGAATCAGTAAAATGAGAAAAAGAGGAAAATGGAAGTATGGATTTATATTTCACTACAGAGAGAATAAGAAACCATGCTATTCACACACTCAAATCAATCAATGAATTTCTCAAAGGTTGGGAATATGAAAATTCAAGCATTGTATTTATCTGGGAGATGCCTCACAAGCTTCCTTCCTTATTACAGAACATAAAACCTGCCTAGAAATATAAGTTTCAAGCTCTTTGGAAACCTCTGTCAACTTCAAGTCGAAACTACTTCTGTACTTCTGTTTTGGTGATGGAATATTCCCGGAAAACATAGCTGAGGAGCTGGAAATTCGTCTTCTTGGACTCGAAAACATTCCCGGTGATCCTTTGGAAATAAGAGGTGTTGAACCTGATCCTACAACATTGGTCATGTTATTGTCTGGGTTCATCAAAGGCCCAAATTTTGTCTCCAAAGGTAGTGGCTTTAATGAATCTTGTTGGTCAGCTGGCTTCTGCTTCATGAGCCTTTCTCTGGCCTTCTCAGCTGCCATTAGTGCTTTCTCTGTGCTCAGCTTTATCAGCTTCCATGGATTGATACTTGCGCGGAAGCCTTGCTTCTTGTTTAAGTTGGAAGGCTCGGGATCTCTATCAATCCTAATGGAAAGCCTTGCTGGTTTCTGAAAATAAATGAACTACTCAATTGACTTGAATTGATTCTCTTTTAAAAGTGAAAGATTAAAATTTTTCATATCATATATACCTGATTTTGTCTGCAAATAAACCGTGAAACAAATTTTGATTTTTCAGGGGAGTCAAGATCAGAGTCCGAAGAGGAATCTGAAACATCAAATGGGTCTAGCTCAATTGATTGGTTCTCCTCTTTCATAGCCAGGATATAGTCATATGTTCTCATTCCCTGAAGAAAACAGTATATAGGTTTTGTAAAGAGAGTGGATATAATAGAATAACTTCATAGTTATGCAAATCCTTTCTTTACTTCACTAATCAAACAAAGACAGCATCATCAATTATCCTTAGAAGATAGACATTACATTTACCTTGCGTATGAGAACAACATGAAAGAAGAAGAGTTGTCCCATGGCTGCAGAACTATAAGCTGTCACTAAAACCAACAAAACCTATAACATTCATATAGAGTTGAAATAATGAGCAACATAATTTTTTCTCCATCTAAATAATATTACATATAAAATGTTACGATTGTATAGTACCGATATAGCTGCAAGAACCTCTCTTGGGAATTCTACATGAAGCCGCCTCTGTAGTTCCCTCTCAATCCCTTTCTTATCTGCAAAGCACCTGATGAATATGGCAATTGCAGTTCCTCCTTCCATGATTAACTGTTTCCAGTAAGAGTTTTTTCATTGGAAAAGTAAGCAAACAAAGAGCATATCGTTGCAAGAAGAAACATTAATATGGCCTCTGAAAGCTACTGACCATTAACAAGACAAATATCATTAGGAGGATGAATGTTGTGTAGTTCCTTTTTCCGACAATTGTTTAACCACTGGACCACAAAACAAGCTAGTATAGATGGTGCAGTTCCCAAAAGGCAAGTCATGAGACCATCATTCTTACCCTGCAATGGTGGTCAAACCCTTCCACACACCGGTTGCAGGTCCTACAGTGCTTGCTGTGCTTCTTCACCTAAGAATAGCATATTCATTCCTCTTCAATTATTTTTGAATTCTAACCAACAATTTTTTTAAGACAACACAATAGATATGACAAAATAAGGGTATATTTCCAACCTCAAAACCACATAGGGAGCAATAAGATATCTCATCATCTTTAGGGTCAGGTGCAACTGAATCATCCTGCAGGACAAGAGGAAAAGGGAGTAATGGCTCCTTTTGAGCAGTGACCTTAAATGGATCCAGGTACTTTCTTCTTATAAACATCTTGAGGATTTTCCTCTCCAGCCTTCTGAAAAACCTCACAACTATTTGACTCAAGATAAATCCATAATTAAACTTCGGGATCCCATTGGATTTAGCTTTTTTCTTCTTTCTAAAGCCGGTTTTATCAGTTGGGTCGATGGCCGTGCATCTAATAAATAGAAATATAACTGAAAGTGCCTGAAAAAGGAAAAGTAACTTACTCTGGTTAGCTTTATATAAATTGATAAAATAAAACACAAATTCTAGCTGATGCATTACCAGTAAGGAAAAAATTGTGCAGAGTGTAATTTCAGCAATTCTGTCCCCAAGGAAGAGCCCTAGGAACGCATAGAAGGCCACAACAAGGAAACAGTAAACTGACATTCCTACTATCTGCAATCGACAATTTAGAACAAATGAAGCCAAAAAATTTTCAAAATTTCACCAATGGGTATTTATGCGTTTCATTAAGTATCTTCCATTCAATAAACAAACAGAAAATTAGCTCAATGATTATCCGGATTTAGGTACAATAAAATCAACAAGCTTTCTGAACCCGGACGAAAAAGGGCAAATAGACATTTTTCAACATCTGAGCAATAACGAAAGACATAATACTATGCACCCATTAAGGTGCTCGAATAAAATCTTGAGAAAAAGAAAATATAGGTGTACCTGTAAAGGGTGCAGAGGACGTTGCCAGCCATGGCGTCTCATGGTTTTCTTTAGTATTCTGTGGGAATCTGCTTGCAGCTACTAGCTAATAGAGATTCTGGCTGTATGATTTGAACAGTCCATAAAATGATTTAACAAAATTTAAAAAAAAAAAAAAGGGAAATCGCCTCGAGCACTGTCTATAAGAATTGAGAGCTAAAGGTTTTTCCGTTGGTGTACTCGCTTATTTGATTTCTCTTCTTTAAGTTCGCAGAAGAGAAATGGAAAGACTCTCTAACGGTCTAGTAGAGAAGGGTTTTCAAATTTGAACGGTCACTTTCAGTTCCACGTTGATCTGATGGCTCAGACTTAAACTTACGGGAATCTGCAGGACCCAATATAATGAGTTGCATACACCGGAGCCGCCTTACCTCTATTCCTATGCGATGATGCATCACCTGAATCTTTGGATGTTTGACATTGGATTCGAAAAAATGCTTTAAAAAAAAGATATATTTTTAATTTTTTTAAAATTTTAAAAATTGTTTTGCAAGTAAATAGATAAATTTTTTAGAAATATATTTAAAAAAATAATTTACAAGAATCAATTGATTAAATAAATAACATTCAATATTTGTTTTTAAAATATTCAATTAGCAATTCTAAATACATTTTTAGTATTCATTTAGATGGTCATAGTTGCAATGATAAGTTAACAGTTCAGATTCAAAGAGATGGGCCTGGCCCAGTAGATTTGGAAAAGAAGTCAACAGTTTTGGGCCAGTGGATCTGTGAATAGCCACTGTACCCATTTGCTTTTCGTCTTTATCTCAAACTTAGAAAAAGATCATTTTTCTTATTGGTTTAATTTTATCTAAATAATAATTTCTCTTTAAAATCAGAGTTTCTTGCATTCATATATTAATTTAAAAATCATATTAATACTATATTGATAATGGATGTATAAAAATTAATGTTTATTTTATAAATGTAAAATTAATTATATAAAACAATTCTTTTTAATTTGATAATAAATTATTGAACTAATCTATAAATAAAATAAATGGTATGTCAATGTAATTTCAACACATAACCAACTATAGGAGATCCAGAAGGTAGTAGTCATTAGTGAAGATTAATAGTGAGACATGTTTGACCAAACAGCACACAGCAGCAGCAGCTCAAATTTAGGCACAGGGGTAGCTGCAGCTTTAAACATCAAAATCAACATTATATAATTCTCAAAATCACCAAAAATATATTTATAATTTTTCTGTATCATCCTTAATTTAAGCTCTTCAACGACTAAATGACAACTTTATAAATTTATTTACGAACCAAAACAATGATAACTGTTATGTAAATGCAAAGTGAAATGTGATTGTTGAATATATAATTACTAAACTAGGTAAGTATTTATTGATCAAGTATGAACAACTCATGCCCTGAGTGCAGTGTCATTTTTAGGTTTAAACACTAGTGGAGATCTCATACTAGTATTAATGTGCAGGATTCCATCTAAATTCTGAAGTCAAACGATGTTTAGGCGAGAATAATTATAAAATTCATGATATTTAGAGAAGTCAACTTATTGTATCTCTCTTAAAAAAAAAAAAAGAGAGAGAGAGAGAAAGAAAAAGCATCACGAATTTTATCATCTAAATTGACGACTGTTCATATTTTATATGCAAAACAGAATTATTATTATTTTTATATATATATATATACATGATATAAAATTAATATTAGTAAATGGATTCATGATAATTTAAACTTGATACCGCAAGCAAATGACACCGCAGTTATATAAATTAAAGTACAAATTAAATTCAGGAAAGTTTCAGAAAAAGAAAAATATCCTTCCATATTGATCATGTATATATATGGATCTCTTGATTGAAATTTTATTTATGTACATCAATTAGGTATAATTCCTTTACTAAATACATCACATTCTTTCTAGGTTAATTTGTACACCTCTTCATTTCTTTAATTAAACTCTAAGCTTTCAAAACCTCACCATACTAACACTTGTAATATTTTCCTGCACTCACAACCAATACACTAAACAATTTAATTAATTATATATTAATTATCATCTGCACAGAAAATCCCTTTTTTTTGGTACATAATCCTATTCTTTTTAATGCTTAATAGTATTCAAAAACTCGTCCCTGTGATCTGTCAAAAACAAACAAAAAAAAACTTGTCCCTTTGACCACGTACGCTGCACCCATCAACAACACTTCTACACAAATAAGCTTTCTCCATCGATCAACAGCGGCCAGCTTATTCAAGGGTCTTCTCTCGATCGCCGAACTGATATCTTTTAGGGATAAAATTTAGAAGAAATTTTTTTTTTTTTTTTAAAGTGTAGACATTAAGTTTTCATTTCTTTAAGACTAGCGAGACACAACCAGTCAGTTAGTGGAGAAAGTGGTGCAAGATTGAGGAAGTTGTGGAGACCCAGGCAATATTCCTTGTAGCCCGCCATTAGGAGCACCGCTATTGTTGGTTCCGTCGCCACTCCTTGGTGTACCGATGATGGTGGAGATGGCTGCGGCCAAGGCCGCCGTGAAATTTGGGTCAGAGGCAATTGCAGCTGTAACTGTTTCGACCATGGAGGCGTGGCGTTGCCCGAATTGCATAGATGGAATCGCCGGTGCAGGCAGCTTAGGGTGCGCATAGAGAGGATGGCCTAACAGTTGGGGACAGCCGTGTAAGGGAAGAGGAAATGTAGCCGCTGCTGGGGTGCGAAAGAAAGGTATGTGATTCGGGTTCTGCGTCAAGTCGAGGGTTATGGTAGGAAATGGTGCAGAGGCAGATAGGGTAGCCATGGTTGACGCATAAGGTAAAGAAGGGAAGAAGATGCTGCTACAATTCGATGGTACTGGACCGCTTTCTTTGCTTACAGTTGAACCTGAAAGAAGCATTGCTGCGGCTGCCGACGTAGTGTTTGCCATGGCTGTCGCTGCAGGTGGAAGAGGATGGTTGTGATTTCCTTCATATGTTGTTATTAGAATGCTCTTATCCTCTGCACATCTTTGCACCTGTTGAAACAACATCAACAATCACTACAGCATAAATAAGGTTCAGGTAATTAATTACTAACCCTAGAGTTTAGGAATATTATACTGTTGTTGTAAGTCATGTTTATGATTGCGGGTGTCATGGAAAATCAGTCATCAACTGACCTGCTTACGAACCGGGCATCCAACAGCCATAGTGCAACGGTAGTATGCACGAGGACAAGGGTTACCCTTGGCCATCTTTTGACCATATTTTCTCCATTGGCATCCATCCGTGATCTAAACAGCGAAAAAGCAACAAATTAATATTAAAACCCAAATTAATCAAAAAACAAATGAACTTTAACTAATTAGGCAACCTAAAGTAAGGTTCTTTAATTAATTAAGGTGTATATATAAATGAAATGCTGACCAAAGGAGCCTCTGATCTTGCTCGCACGGAAACTCTAGCCTTCCTGAAAGGAACTTCTTCGACATGCTCCTCAGTACCCTTACTATTAATTCCTTGCTCTAATCTTGGACTTTTGGGTGAACCCCAACTCTGCGAAGTCTGATCAAGGCCATCTTCAGTGGGAGCGTGTTTTGCTACTGGGTTTAATTGAGACATAACCTCAGTGGCTGTGTTTGTTGGAGAAGTCGAGACTTCCTGTGCCTTATCCTCTGATATTGAAGGGTCCATTAACTGTTGCGCTGACATTATGGGACTCGATATGCCGTTCAACTCCCCTTTCTGTAAAAACCAATCTTTTGTATTTATTACAAAACTAACATCTTCAATGATCATCAATATTAACGACAATATTTAAAGAAAATTTATTTTATTAGGGTACAATGGGACAAAAGAATCTGCTCCCGATCGAGTCTAGAGAAATAATCAAGTACTTGTGACGATCCCAATATTGCACAAGTGTGGGTGCACATGATCCAATACACACATGTAATTGATAAGAAAACATATGCCTAAATCCATACATACATAAAAGGTACAATGATGTATGTTAATGGAAATAGCTTGTTTTAAGATTTAGACCTGAAATGGGTAAATGTGTGAAGAAGTTCAAAGGTGATACCAGATCAAGAAAGGCACGGTTTCCAATTTAAGTGAAGCACGTTACCCATTTCTTTATAAGTAATAAAAGATTGTTTTGGGGATTTTTAATCTTTTATTATAATGAAAGCCCATCTTCTCTCTATCTAATATGCGATTATTAATCTGGAGAAGGAAAAAAAAAAGGCATGAAATTTCAACCAAAATTTACCTGCTCTCCTTGTTTCCAATGTGCTTGTTTTTGCATTGCCATCAGCAGCTGAGCTTGCAATTCTTTGTAACTTCTGGTTACCTGATCCAGCATCACTTTGAGCTTCTTATTCTCATCATGTAGTCTCTCCAACTCCACTTGTAGTTTCCTCACCTGCTAAACCAATCAATTTCCAATTACTAAAACCTCCATCAATAAAACCCCCAAAAGCATAAATAATATTCATGTAAAAAACTCACTTCGTTACTGGGTTTATTTTCATTTCCTTTCTCGGCGATTCCAGAGCTGGAAGTCAGGAGATTCAGTCCAGTCTACAACACCTCAAGCCCAATTAGTCAATCACCAATCAAACCAAGAGCTCAAAAACGAAACTTCAAAAAACAGATGAGTACTAAAGATATTGAATAAAATAGAAAACCTTACGTTTACCCCGTCGGAATCAACAGCAGCTGACGATGATACATCCTTGCTCTTTTGTCCAGGAGACAATTTATGGGACCTGTCAGTTGAAAAGAAATCGACTTCTTTAATCATGGGCTTGCCTCGATCGACGGAGTTTTGAGATAAGTGATCAGGATTCCGCCGGTGAAAGGCGCCGGAGTGCAAGAATGTCAATTCCCTTGCTTGTTTTTCCATGACTATCTATAAAGGAGAGGGAGAGAAAGAGAGAAAGTAGTTGTATAGACTTTCGATATAAGTATTTGTATTGAGAGTCTATTTGGTAGAAAAAAGGGCCAAAAAAAAAAAACTTTTAGCTTGAGATAGGGTTCCAACAATAATAACAATGACCGGAGACAGAGAAAAGACTTAGACCAGCCGTTTTTTTAGCGGGGAAATGACGTCACGCTTAAGTATTGATACACGTGGCAGGATTTGAGGGTGGAAGCAAGAGGCGGCGCGTGCACCAACAGTGAGCAGTAGGGTTTTTGTATAGGGTGGGAATTGAGGTCCGTGATCGTTAAAAATGACGGAATACGATTTTTGGAGGTAGTGTGGGGCAGCGTTTTAAATATTCTCCCAACATATTACCTATTTTCTTTTACTAATATTTTTTTAGAATTTATATAAAACTGAAATATTTCTATTAATTGAAAATAGTAATATAATACTATTGAATAAATGTTATATAATACTTAAAAAAATTAAAATTTTAAAATATTACTATATAATTAGATATAAAATTTATATAATTATATAAATATATTAACTTTAATTCTTTTAATTATTAATTTAAAATACGTATGTGAAATTAATTATAAATTTTCAATACTATTGTTATTAAATAGTTTTAATAATTAAAAGTTATGAAATTTATACATCCTATGGAGCAAGTTCATTGTTTAATATTTTCTAATCTTAATAAAATATCACCGATCATCCATACGATACTCTTTTTTATGATGATTATGTAATTCTACATTATATGTAATTTTATTATTGTAATTTTTAATTTTGTTTTGCATTTTTAGTTTTAAAAGTAAATTTTTTCATCGTCTTTCTCTTATTGAAAAATATGGTATTTCTTCTCATATTTAATAAAA
The DNA here is from genome assembly GCA_949630135.1 of Balakata baccata. Taxonomy (NCBI): domain Eukaryota; kingdom Viridiplantae; phylum Streptophyta; class Magnoliopsida; order Malpighiales; family Euphorbiaceae; genus Balakata; species Balakata baccata. Next base: position 3,473 of record CATIWF010251388.1, on the reverse strand, counting down.
TATCTTTCAGTGTAAAAAACCATAATATTATTTTATTTATTTAATAGTGTTTATTAGGTATATATTAGGAAATTATTATATAATTTATTTTTTTTAAATAAAAATTATATTTACATAAATATTTATTAATTTTATATAATTTTTAATTAATTTAGATAATTTTACTAATTTTTTAAAATTTATAATATTAATAAACGATATTTCAGTCACATAATATTAGATTCCATATTGATAACGGTTACTTAAAATTCTGGGAATTGAGTCGAGTGCGGTTAGTCCACGTGGGGGTGGAGTGTTGTCGTATGGTCAACCAAGTTGACGGCACGGCAGCATCTGACGGTGGTTAAATAAGAAGGTGGGTCCTATTATCACATAGAGAAAATACCTAATCCCACTGACTTTCAAACCCCGAAAAAAGACAACGCCCTAACGTCATTTTTCCCTATGTCCCACGTCAATAAACCCAAATTAAATTCCTTCCTTCTTCAAACATATAACTTAGTAATTTTCCTCATCCACATTTGGATCATAATTTTCTTAATAAGCTTCCTCAATAATCTAATATCAGAATTTATTATCGATTCGATTTATAAACAAGATTAATTTAATAGAATTTAAGTGAAAATTCTATTAGAGTTTAGTTAATTTAATCAGCCCTAATTATATATATTTCTTTCCTAATACACCATGACATAACTAAGACCTTAGTTTAATAATGTAATAATAGCAACTGATTTAGCAAATTGGTATTGGGTTTGTTTAGTTACTTTGCCTTACTTTTGGGTTTTAATTTATAATCTATATTATAATAAAATAATTAACTTCTAGATCTCTCTATCTTAATTAATTAGGGTTATATACTTAACCTCTTAACTCAATAAAAATGCAGTAAACTTTGACTATAAAAAATTAATGAATGGGCATGTAATTGTAGATTATGGACCGTCTAGACTTATAAATTATTGCCGAAGTGTAGCGGCCGTTATTGCGGCAGTAAACTTTTCCCTTCAACTTTCGAGCCAAAAAAGTTATATTATTTCGGACTTCTAAGTTTCCTTTTTCATCATCTTTTTCAAATTTTTTTTTTTTCTACTATGGTATTGAGGATATGATAATAAAGAACGGTAAAATATTCTCTCAAAATCATTTAATTAAAATAGCCGTATATATATGATTTGAATCCAATATTTTTAATTAAGCTGAAATAGAAAATCTTATAACAATTCATTCATAACTTTTTAAGTCAAATTCTATTTTATTTTTATATATACAGCATAAAATTTTTAATTAATTAATTTTTTTTTTTGCCTAAAATAGAGTATATGAATGCTTGAAGAGATATTAATAATTAGTTTAAAATAGTGAAAGTTGTAGGTTGAAATGTCTAATGCATCAGCATCAAAGGCGCTCTATCATGCTTGAAAAGTTAAGCTAAATTTATTTAATAAACAAGAAATACCAAAATAATTGAAATAGAAAGGTGATGTCCACATTTTTGGACACATTTTCTCTTTTCTTCTTCTTTATTTCGCTTTGATTTAGGACAGAATTTTGACTAAAATTTTTTTTGAACTCACTGTAGATTAGGAATTAAATGAATTTGCTTCTAGTAACCCTTATAAACGTAAGAATTAATTTACTATTATATCATGTGATCGGTCAACAAAAAAACTAACCTTGCTTATATTCAGGTAACATTTAAATATTATAAAAATATCTAATGTTGAATTTAGTATTTTTGTTATTAATTAATGAGCTTATAATTTTTTGTTTACCTATATCGAGTTTATTTACCAATATAAATTATTTATTTATATATATTGGTAAATGTATGTAAAATAAATAATAATTATTTTAAACATAATTTATAATAAAATAGAATTAGCTTAATCGTGATAAACCCGACATTATCCAAGCTTACAGAAACAGAAGCATCAATGGCTATCTTTTTTTTCTAACAACAATAAATTGTGTATTTCTAATTAATTATGCTTAATAAAATACTAAACGAGTTGATCGTAATTAAATTTAAAAATGAAGCATGTATATCTCAGTTTAGCTAGCTAATAACCACAGTAGACCGCTTGCTATATAATAATAATAATAATAATAATAATAATAATAATAATAATTGAAAAGCCCATGTAGTGATCACTCATCACACAAAATCATGCTAACCAACAAAAATAATAAAATTTTGTTAAAAATCTCAGTTTAATTGGTGAAGATGTGGAAAAAGTTGGGTCGAATTTGTGGAAGATGGGGATTTTGACGCTGAAATACACAGCTGGAAAAATATCATATATAATAGAAGCATTGAGAATGATCAGGTTGTCTCTACTTCCACGCTAAATATAACAATTCCACCACCCTCTCTGTGTGTGAAGGATATCTACAAGTCAATGATTCTTACTAAAATAAACACACCCTCTATTAATTAATTCTCATTTCTTTAACCTAATTAAGTTTTTGAATTATACTATTTGGCCTTCAAATACCAACAAGTAAATATTTATAATATATATTTCAAATAACTCAATCAATTTCTAATTACTAAATCAAAGGAAACCACTTTGTATAAGGTAAATTAAGATTGATCAAATCATATATATTATCAAAAAGAAAAGAAACCTAAGAGGATGGTAATTGACTATATCGACATTAATAAATATATAAAAAATGAAAATTCAAAGTAATAGAGCTGTGAAAGTAATGCATATTAGTAACTCACAGTGATGCATACAGGCGGTATAATTAAAACGCCGGCAGGGAGGAATTTGTTCTGCCTGTTCGGTTTTTTCTTTGATCATTTTTTTTATTTTTTGGGCTTGAGACAAGATGTTGTTTTGTTCTAACTTTTGTTGCTTAGTTCTAGAAAATGTTTTTTCATCACCCTAATTTTGTTTAGGATAGTTTTTTTTTTTCCCTCTATTCTTAATATACTAAAATTTGCTTATTAAAAAAAAAAAAAAAAAAAGAGAGTATGGGAGGAAGAAAAGATTCTTGAAGACTTGGACGAGAGATTGAATGAAGTAAATGTGGTGGTGGGCAACTCACATGCAACGAAGCTAATTGCTTGTAAGTCAACATATATACAGACATCTAAACCAAAAGAAAAGGCAAAGAGCCATCTAGCAAAGTAAAAGAAAGCGGTGCCCCATTAATTAAGTGGCAATTCAAAAATATTACTAATTTATATATTTATTTTTAATTGACCGAGTAATTAATAAAATATTATAAGAAAATCAAATTATTAACTCAGTGTATCGAATTTAAATAAAAAAATTTTCCCAAATAAAAACCTTTAATCATCACGTTCATCTCCCTCTTAGGTTCCAAAAAGTCCTAACCTATTCCCAAGCTACTCGTGTACCCGATGCTATTTAGAGTATTCCTACATGCGCTTTATTTCACTTACCTTCGTCATTTTAAAGAATTAAATTATATTTTTTACTTTTAAAATTCGGATAGGG